>CAWVNO010002850.1:0-41804 GCA_963930645.1 Salticus scenicus | reverse complement strand
AGGGTTAACTAACTTCCCGATTAGCTAGAATTTGAAACTTTTAGAAAAGCTCAAAACATGATAACAATGCATTTTTTAAATACTTTTAGCCAACTGTTTCGGGTCCCTGCTGCCTTCGGTAGCGTTTATATGATTCAGCAATCATATAATTTCCTGACTAGCTAGACATTTGAAACATTCAGAATAGCTCAAAACACGGTGACAATGCATTTTTTAAAATACTTTTAGCCAATTATTTCTCGTTCCCGCTGCCTTCGGTAGCGTTTATCTGATTCAACAAAAATTTAAAAACATGTATATAAAAAGTTCTTTGTTTTTCTTGTAATTATTTTATAGATATAAATCTGACAAGAGCATATCTTGAAAATAGTATTTATTTGAGTGAATGAAGAACATTATTAAAAATATTTATAAATTTTAATTTTTTAAATCTATATACATATAAAGTCGTTTGTCCTGAATGAGTGAGTAATTTATCATCGCCAAGCCCAAATCCCTTGACCTAGAAGCATGAAATTGTGCAAAAACATTCCTTCTGTGACATAGACATCCACTAAGAAGCGATTTTACAAATTTTGCCCCCCAAGGGTGGGGGGCCAAAACGTGATTCCACCAAAACTTTTATAACAGATATCCCTAAAATTTTTTATTTAAAATATAGTTAATACAAATTTCTGGAATTTTTATAAATTCATTCCAGGAGAGGTGGGAAGGGGGGTGAGCTTAGGGGTAAAAAAATAGAAATACAGTTAGACCGTTCGAAATTGGTACATAGAAGTTTTTGAGGCCTAAAAATCGAATGAAGGTATTTTCGAACTTGATTATTAAGAGCGTGGGTAAGGACTTGAAGGGGCAAAAAAAAAAAATAGAAATAGAGTTAGACTGCTCAAAATTAGTACATAGTAGTTTTGGGGGGCCTACAAATTAAATATTTTTCAAAATGTTAAATTATTAGGAAATGCAGAAAAGGCGGTGGGGCAAGGGGGCAAAAAAAAAATTAAAAAAAAATTAAACCGTTCAAAATTGGTATATATAGGTTGTTGGGGTCTACAAATCAAATGCAAATATTTTCAAAAAGGAAAAAAATATTATAAATATAGTTTAAAAAAACTAAAAAACACGCTTTTAAAGAACATCAAACTAAAAAGTGAAAAATAATTCTTAATATAAGCTGAAAACAATAATGAACGAAAAATACTAGTATAATTGTGAAAAAAGCGTGGGTTGCTCGATGTACGAAAAATATGGCACAAAGCACCCCACGCTTTTTTCACTATTATACTAGTATTTTTCGTTCATTATTGTTTTCAGCTTATATTAAGAATTATTTTTCACTTTTTAGTTTGATGTTCTTTAAAAGCGTGCTTTTTAGTTTTTTTAAACTATATTTATTTTTCACTTTTTAGTTCGATGTGCTACGAAAGCATGCTTTTTAAACTATATTTATTATTTTATTATTTATCACATAAATAACTACAGTATGTAAGTTTTTGGTTAAAATTTACACACAATCGAAAATATCCCCATTCGACTTGCAGGCCTCTTAAATCTATCTGTACCAGTTTTGAACGGCCTAACTGTATTTCTATTTGTTTTTGCCCCATAGCCCCCCCCCTTACACCATCACCCCCTTACCCGCCCCTCCTAATAATTTTACAAATTCAAAAATATCCGCATTCGATTTGTAAGTATCGAAAACCTCTATATACCAATTTTGAACGATCTGACACTATTTTTATTTTTTTGCCCCCCCTCCCTCCCCCCTTCTTGCCCCTCCTAATAACTTTACACAATCGAAAATATCCCCATTCGACTTGCAGACCTTTAAAACCTATCTGTACCAATTTTCAACGGCCTAACTGTATTTCTATTTGTTTTTGCTCCATAGCCCCCCCTTACCGCCCCACCCCTACCCGCCCCTCCTAATAATTTTACAAATTCAAAAATATCCGCAATCGATTTGTAAGTACCGAAAACCTCTATCTACCAATTTTGAACGATCTGACACTATTTTTTATTTTTTTGCCCCCCCTCCCCTCCCCCACTTCTTTCCCCTCTTAATAACTTTACACAATCGAAAATATCCCCATTGTCTTGCAGGCCTCTTAAATCTATCTGTACCAATTTTGAACGGCCTAACTGTATTTCTATTTGTTTTTGCCCCATAGCCCCCCCTTTACCCCCTCACCCCCTACCCGCCCCTCCTAATAATTTTACAAATTCAAAAATATCCGCAATCGATTTGTAAGTATCGAAAACATCTATGTACCAATTTTGAACGATCTGACACTATTTTTATTTTTTTGCCCCCTTCCCTTCCCTCCCTTCTTGCCCCTCCTAATAACTTTACACAATCGAAAATATCCCCATTCGACATGCAGACCTTTAAAACCTATCTGTACCAATTTTCAACGGCCTAACTGTATTTCTATTTGTTTTTGCCCTATAGCCCCACCCTTACCCCCTCACCCCCCTACCCGCCCCTCCTAATAATTTTACAAATTCAAAAATATTCGCAATCGATTTGTAAGTATCGAAAACCTCTATGTACCAATTTTGAACGATCTGACACTATTTTTATTTCCCCCCCCCTCCCTTCCCCCCCTTCTTGCCCCTCCTAATAACTTTACACAATCGAAAATATCCCCATTCGACTTGCAGACCTTTAAAACCTATCTGTACCAATTTTGAACGGCCTAACTGTATTTCTATTTGTTTTTGCCCCATAGCCCCCCTTACCCCCTTACCCCCTCACCCCCTACCCGCGCCTCCTAATAATTTTACAAATTCAAAAATATCCGCAATCGATTTGTAAGTATCGAAAACCTCTATGTACCAATTTTGAACGATCTGACACTATTTTTATTTTTTTGCCCCCCCCCTCCCTCCCCCCTTCTTGCCCCTCCTAATAACTTTACACAATCGAAAATATCCCCATTCGACTTGCAGACGTTTAAAACCTATCTGTACCAATTTTCAACGGCCTAACTCTATTTCTATTTGTTTTTGCTCCATAGCCCCCCCTTACCGCCCCACCCCCCTACCCGCCCCTGCTAATAATTTTACAAATTCAAAAATATTCGCAATCGATTTGAAAGTATCGAAAACCTCTATGTACCAATTTTGAACGATCTGACACTATTTTTATTTTTTTGCCCCCCTCTCCCCCCCCCCTTCTTGCCCCTCCTAATAACTTTACACAATCGAAAATATCCCCATTCGACTTGCAGGCCTCTTAAATCTATCTGTACCAATTTTGAACGGCCTAACTGTATTTCTATTTGTTTTTGCTCCATAGCCCCCCCTTACCCCCTCACCCCCTACCCGCCCCTCCTAATAATTTTACAAATTCAAAAATATCCGCAATTGATTTGTAAGTATCGAAAACCTCTATGTACCAATTTTGAACGATCTGACACTATTTTTATTTTTTGCCCCCCCCCTCCCTTCCCCCCCTTCTCTTGCCCCTCCTAATAACTTTACACAATTGAAAATATCCCCATTCGACTTGCAGACCTTTAAAACCTATCTCTACCAATTTTCAACGGTCTAACTGTATTTCTATTTTTTGTTTGCTCCATAGCCCCCCCCCTTGCTGCCCCACCTGGGGGCTGAATTTCTAAAATTCCAGAAATTGGTTTTTAGATTTTTCCCTTAGCTATATTTTAGAGTAAAAATTTCACGTATATCTATTTTTTTTGTTTGGGATATATAGGATTATGCGAAATCACGTTTTACGTATGTTAAATCACGTTTTGCCCCCCTCCCACCGCCCCCCTTGGGGACCGAATTTCAAAAATTTTAGAAACCGATTTTTAGACATTTGTATTAGCTATATTTTAAAGCAAAAATTTTTCGGATATCTGTTTTTTTGTTTGAGATATGAAGGATTTTGTGCAATCACGTTTTGCTCCAGGAGAAGTTAGAAACAAACATACATACATACAGGTTGTGGTAGCGTAGTACAAACAGCTAAGAAACATTAAAAAATATAAAAATTTGGGCAGGAATAAAAAGCCATTTGGACATTTCTAGGGTTTAATAAGGACAAATTTACAAAGATTTACAATATGTACAATTGAGGAAAATCTAGTATTGATAGGCCTCATGCCTGATTAAAATGTTAATAGTCCATATTAGGCTCCTGCCTCCTCTCAGATCTCCAAGATCAAATCTAACTCTTCTTAATTCTCAAGCTCCTCTCTATCCTTTCCTCGTCTGCCGTGTCTCCGGGACTTGAGAGAGGGGGTCAGCCCCCTGATGCAATCCGGCTCCCGATAGGCTCCTCCGGACTCTAGACCACTCCTAGGACACTCGCCGGCCAGTCGCTTGACCGTTAGCGTGGCGCCGTCCTGTCTACCACACCCATGGGATGTGCTAGAGTCGTCGGAAAGTCAAAGGAAAGCGTGAAATCAGGATGAAGGGTGTCGGAAGAATTCAAAAAGTCATGCTAGTCAACACTCTTTTCAAAAGTCCAGACTTTCCGTCTCGGCCGTCAATCACGTTCATGGGAACTCCAACAAGACTCGGTGGAGGAAGAGGGGGGTCATCACAACCCTTCCCCCCTAAAAGAATTTCCTTAATACGAAGGAAATTACATCCTGAAAACAGGGCCCCAATTACACTTACCATGGAGAGGTCGACGCCCCAAAACTTTTCATAAACTTAAAAATAAAACAAAAATTTGACCCATATACTCAGTTTTAAGTGAAAAATTATACTCTATGAGACAAAACCAGAACACACTATTAAAATTCTCACGAGATTCAAATTAACATTACATTCACTTAAAATAAAATAAAATAAAAACATGTAAAATAAGAAAAAAATAATTTATTTTTCTCTAAACCATATTCAATGAATCCATTTATAACTATTAAGTACATTTATTCCAATTAAAAAAATTATATTAAAAAATAAAAATAAATAAAATAAAAAAGTATTATTAATCTTTAAATTTATTTAAAAAGAATTTCTCTTTATTGATTTACATTTCCAATCAGATGCAGTCTGCTCAACCCATCTGCATTAGAATGCTTTTTCCCAGGCTTGTGTTCTATCGAGAAATTGTATTGTTGTAAACACAACGCCCAACGAGTAAGACGTGAATTTGATCCCATCATCTTTTTTAAGTACGTGAGCGGATTGTGATCTGTCTGAATCACAAATTGTTGCCCATCCAAATAATGATTCAGTTTTTTTAGGCCATAAACAATAGCTGCGAGTTCTCTTTCGATAGTGCTGTGATTTTGTTCAGCTTTTGAGAACTTTTTACTCAGATAGAGAATGGGGTGCTCTTCTCCGTTTTGAATTTGTGATAAGACTATGCCGGCGCCTAACAAACTCGCGTCCGTCTGCACAATGAACGGCTTAGTAAAATCTGGGGAATAAAGAACGGGACTCCGTGTCAAGTCAGATTTCAGCTCGTCAAATGCCGTTTGACATTCAGCTGTCCACTCCACCTTCTCTTTTCTGACCCTTCCTTTCAGAGCATTTGTCAAAGGGGCAGCCTTCACCGCGTAATCTTTTATGTAACGGGCATAATACCACGCTGTTCCTAAAAACGCCCTTATCTGCGTTTTCGTACTCGGAGTAGGAAACTCTCTGACCGCTTTTATTTTCACTTCACTGGGCGATCGTTTTTGAGACCCCACCTCGTGTCCAAGAAATTTAACGTGTTTTTGAGCGAAATGACATTTAGAGGGCTTCACTGTAAGATTAGCGTCACTTAGTCTCTGTAATACCTCATCTAAATTCTTCATATGTGTTTCCCAATCCGGTGAAAATATCGCTATATCATCAATATACGGCCTCACGAAAGTTTCCAGCCCTCCCAAAACTTGCGATATTAGTTTGCAAAAATAAAAAGGGGCATTCACAAGCCCAAACATCATTACTTTAGGGATATACACGCCAAATGGTGTGACAAACGCGGCGTATCGTCGCGCTCTCTCAGTTAACGGTATTTGAAAATAGCCCTTCGTTAAATCCATCACGGTGATGAAATTTGCCACACATACTTTCTCGACCGTTTCCTCAACATTTGGGAGTGGAAAAAACTCTGTTCTAGTCTTACAATTTAATCTTCTATAATCGACGCACGGACGCACATCCTTTCCTGGGACCTCTACGAGAATCATAGGGGACGTATAATCAGATTGCCCGACTTCAATCACTCCCAACTCAAGCAGTCTTTGAATTTCTTCTTTTAAAATGGCCGTTTGTCTTGGAGACATGCGATAGGGCTTAGCCCTTACCGGAATGTCATCGTTCAGCACAATATCCATTTCTATTAAATGCGTTTTCCCTGGGTCAGTAGAAAACACTCTTTTATGTTTCTCAATCACCCTCCGAAATTTTTCTATTTGAGCCGGACTCGCCCGACACTGTATTTCATTCCCATTAACAATTTCATCAAAGTCTATCTGAGTCGGTTCTGCTAACGGATAAGGAATTTCGGACTCGTTTTCCACTAGTTCCTCCGATTCTTGGATTATAACGTTAACAAATTCGGGTCTACTGAAATAAGGTTTAATGAGATTTACATGATAAATTGTGGACTTGTCTCTCCTATCTGGTAGGTCAACAGTATAATTTGTTTCCGATATTACGCCTGTTATTGTACCCGGGCCTATCCAATTCACCGCCATTTTATTGGGTTTAGATGTAGCTAACACTAGCACCTTATCTCCCACTCTGAACTTTCTCGAAACTGCATTTTTGTCATACCATGCTTTTCTTTTCGATTGTTGTTCGCCCATTCTTTTCACAGCCAATTCTTGACAATGTTTCAAACGGTTTACTAAATTTAAGATGTAAGCCACTACGTTTTGATCCGTGCCCCCAGGATCTAGCCAATTATCATAAACTATATTTAACGGCATCCTCAGATCCTTTCCAAACACTAGTTCCGCAGGACTAAATCCCGTACTTTCGTGTTGCACCGTTCTCAACGCGAATAAAGCCATCGGCAAATTTGCCTCCCAATCCCTTCCGTTCTCTAAGCATAAAGGTGCCTTCACACTGGACGTTCCGTTCCGCTGTCCGTCGTCCGCAGAGATTCCGTCAGTGAACTCCGTTACATTCCGCAGGAGTTTACTGGCGTCAGAAGAATCCCGAGGACAGGGAGAGTAAAATGAAATGAACCAATCACGTTGCAGGACAGTAACAGGCAATAGCCAGCCTTTTAAAAAACATCTGTTTTGATTTTCTTTAGAATTCAACGAGCAACATTACATACATTCATTTAAAGCGAAATTGTGAAATAGAAATTAAAGAATTTGAATTATAATAGACATCTATATACTATATATATATATATATACAATATTTCTCGAAATAGTCATACTTTAATTTCTTTCTTACTTTTCCAAATTTTATTTAATATAAATTCCAGCTATTTCTTTTACATTTTTCAATTTATAAATGCTTCTATATATATATTTAATTACTTGTTTAGAATGTAAGAGCTTTAAATCCATAAAATGAAATTTTAGAAATGTGTAAAATATATGAAATGCATTTTATTTACTGGGATGAAGAAACAAAATTCCTAACAAAATAATTATTATAATAATAGTAATATATTACTTTGTAAAGTCATTTACTCCCCCCTTCCCCCAAGCTAATTATTTTTAAACAACTAAGCTGAGGATCGCGATATTGGATCGAACCTTGCACTTACTAGTCATTTTGAAGAAAGAAATTTAACTAATGAAATGTATATCTTGTACTCAATGTTAAAGTGATTTCAAAATTTTATATAAAACAAATTTGCATTATTTCTATGCTAGCATTAATTTTCCTGGTCATTTCAGGTCTAATTAAAAAATTTCTACCATTAATTTAAAAAAACGACAATTTTAATCAAAAGGTAAAATGTGGCTTTTTTAATCACTATTTAGAAAAAATAAATAAATAACGTTATAAATAATAATAATAACAGTTTTGTAAAAAATAAATGTATGTATAGAAAACCTGAGAAATTTTTGTGCATAGACTGAAGATAAAATTCTCCTTACAGAGTAACCAAGACATTTATTTTGCACTCCTCCCCCTTTTCATGCTTAAAATGTTTTATTTACTCTTGAGTCTTACACCTAGGTAGATTACTTCCCTATTAATCTTTTTGAAGGAACCCAGCCTGTATTTAAGCAAGTTTTGAAGAAAACTCTGAACAGCTAAGTCGCAAATGCAACCTGGAATTGAACCAGGCAATCCCTGTCTACTAGTTTCGCGAGCAGAACCTCTTGGCCATTGTTGGAACATGTTTTAATTCAAAGAAAAATAATTAATTGTTGAAATTTATGCTATATATGTGATTGAAAAACATTTTCAAATTTTATTTAAAATAAGCTTGCAGTATTTCTATGCTATTTTTTTCCCCCTCAGTGATTCCAACTTTAATTAAAAAATTTCCATATATAAATTTTTTTTTTAAATGTTGGTAATTTTAATCAAAAGACAGAAAGTCAATACTTAAATAACTTTCTAATATTCTTTTAATTTGTATATTGAAAAGCTTTATATTAGTTTTTTGAATGGAAAATGAATAAATAATAAAAATTTCAAAAATTCTCTGTGTTTTCTAAAATAACTATACTCTTTTTTTTTTCTTTTTTTCTAATTTTCATCTTTTAAAAATGTGCAATTTCAGATGATTTGGATTAATTACACCTATTTCTTGTACAACATTTCCATATTTCTAAATGTTCCTTCTTCTTTTTATTATTATTAATTTCAGATTGTAAGTTATTTAAATCCACGAACTGAAAGCTGGAGAAATTTTTAAAATATATTAAATACGATACACTAATCGAGATAAAGAAAACATTCTCTTTACCAAATAATAAAAGCATTTATTTTTGTCCCCCATGTTAATTATGTTTTATTTTTAAGTGGAATTGTAGAGTTAATTGCCTCCATCATGATTTTTTTAAGGTATTTTAGCCCAAATTTACGTGAGTTGTGAAGAAAACCATGGAAAACTCCAAATGGCTAGACGGGCGTGACGCAAGATCAAACCTGGCACTACCAATCTACCAGTTTTGAGAGCAGAACTACTTGACCACTATTGAGACATGCTTTATTTGGAAGAAAAAAATTAAATGATGAAATGGATGTATTTAATGTACTTGATATAAGAATGACTTCTTTAATTTTTAAAATTATTTGGATAAAATGAAGCTATTTCTTCACAACATTTAAATGCTATGCAGAATGAATTCCATTCCATGCAGGTCTTTCTAAGTGATCCTAGCTAGAACATATGCACGATCCAAAGACAACAAAGGAAAACTCCAAACAACTAGACCATTGGCGGATTTAAGGGGGGGGGGCTAGGGGGCTGAAGCCCCCCAAAAGCACTAACACTCCCAATTGGATGTTACAAATGTAAATTTTTCATTGGTCTGGAATAACATCTTGAAAACTCTTAGCCCCCCCCAAAAAGTTAAGTTCTGGATCCGCCACTGAGTCTGACAAGTGGAACCTTGGTTCGAACCCAGCAGTTCCTATCTACCAGCTCTGGTGGAATGGTGTAGGTGTTTAAAGCCGATTGATTACACAAGGTTCCTAGTCCTAGGACGGGGTAAAGTGCTATTAATGGAAATCTTTATAAGCAATCCAAGCTGGTATGTATGAGAGCTTTGAAGAAAACTACGGAAAACTCTGAACAGCTAGGCGGACTGATATGGCCTGTCCTGGGTAGTGATGTGGGATGTTTAAATACCCAGTGGGTGAGTAGGTAAATATTTCTGGGTATATAGCCAAGGCCTGGGAACCCAAAAACTGGGTATTTTGAAAAAAAAAGTATTTGTGAATGGGCGATAATTTTCTTATCTCGAAATGAAACACAATGCACATATACAGAATTTTTTGTATACAATAATTCAACTAATGACACTGAAGGATGTTGATTGTTGTATTGCATTCATTTTCCTTTATGATTTTTTTTCTTTTAATTCATAAAGACTTTTTAAACAGTAATATAGAAATATTGGATTGATTTTTGACTCCTGCAATATATTTGAACAGTGGTGGATTTAAGGGGGGGGGCTAGGGGGCTGAAGCTCCCCCCCCCCCAAAAAAAAAGTACTGACATTCCCAACTGAATAGTACAATTGCAAACTTTTCATTGATCTGGAAATACATCTTGAAAAATCTTAGCCCCCCCCCCCCCCAAAAAAAAAAAAAAAAAAAAAAAAGTTATGTTCTGAATCCGCCACTGTATTTGAACAGGTTTTCATATGTATGACATAATTTACAATATTTTTTTTAAGTTTTGATGAAGTTTATTTTAAAAAATTTAATCAGCATTCATGATAAAGTATATTCTAAAAATTAAGTGTGATAGCAGTGTAATTTTTCTACTGTAAAGCAATGTCACTAATAATAAAATATTTCTAACTATGTTTATGCCATAGTATAGATGAAGCGAGAGAAGCTTGGATTCTTAATTTTCTTACGGATACCATGCTACAAGTCAGTTTTGATTTCATGAACAGTTAGTCACTCCCTTTGTACACGTGTTAATTTACATTAAATTTTATGCTAAAAGGTGAAAAATAAAGATAGGAATAAAAAAGGACTTGCTTTGATTTTTTTTTTAAATGTTAATGGGACTCTCTCTACTTATCGTCGCCAGAAGCTAAAGCCAGGATTATTCTATGTGGAATTTTGCCTTATCATAACTCATGAACTAACACATATTTTTAAATTCCATTTTTATATTCAGAAAATTCATAAAAATTAAACAGGTTATTTTCTTTCTTTCTTACAAAAAAAAAAAAAAAAAAAAAAAAAAAAAAAAAGAAAAAAAACTCTAAAACACAAAACACTGCTTTACCAAAGTCCACAATATACTTGTAATATTTTATTTATGAAGTTATAATTTATTACAAAACTTGTAGTTTACTTTGTTACATTAAGAGAAATTACTATAAACATAAACATTAAAAGTATAGACGCAATTTTTGTTTTATTTTAGGATTATCTTATCAGGTTTATAAACAAATATGCAATAATTCACAGGATTTTTTTTTAAAATAGTGTGATAATTGCATGCAAGATGCTGTATAACATTCATTTTTTATGATTAAATCTTTTGGTTTTATAAAATTTTTTAAAAAGGCTCAAATGTTTTTAACTTTACATATATTTCCTCTCTCTATCTCTCTATCATATTATACATAAATGCAAAAGTTTTATTCGAATAGAGTTCTTTGAAAAATACTCAGGTATTTTACATTACTAGCCCGGTCCACCAGTAGCCGAGTGGTTCTGCGCTCAAAGGGGGTAGACATGAGGTGTTGGATTTAGTCCCAAATCACACTTGCCATTCT
Source organism: Salticus scenicus (assembly GCA_963930645.1). NCBI lineage: Eukaryota > Metazoa > Arthropoda > Arachnida > Araneae > Salticidae > Salticus > Salticus scenicus. Next base: position 30,462 of record CAWVNO010002850.1, on the reverse strand, counting down.
AGCCGCTAGTAGTTTTCCATGATTTTCACCTAAACTTGCTAAAATAAGGACTAGATCACCTTAGAAAGACCTCCACAGAGGGCACTCCCCCTTCAGATCCTAAGACGTTAATGCAGTCCGTCGTCTTTACTTCCAAACATACATTAGTCTTCCTGGGTTCAAACCTTGTGCATTCTGTCTATCAGTTTTGGAGTAGTGGTGTACATGTTAAGGTTTAATGACCACATGGTTTGGGTGAATTACCCTTCGAGGGGTTCTACTAAATTGTCTTAGCCTATTCTTGTGCAAGTTTTTGGAGAAAATCACAGAAAATTCTAAGTGACTAAGACGAAAAGCATAACTGGAGACCTGGGATTGAACCTGATACTGTCTGTTTGTCAGCTTTGTGAGCAGAACCTCTCGGCCACTGATGGGACCTCAGTAGTTAAAAGAAAAAAAAATCTTGTAACATTATCAAAACAATGTGAAGTAAAAATAACCTGAAAAATTTTAACTTTGAAATTTGAATTATTTCTATGATAAAATTAATTTTTACAGTCTTCCTAAATATATTTCAAAAATTTATGCCATTAAGAACTTCAATGAATTTAATGAAATAATAAAAAACAGTGATTTAAATTATAAAAGTGTCAAATAATAGTTTACTAGCTTAATTCCCTAAACTTGACTGTGCGTAAAAAGTACACAAAATTCTGTATTGCAGCAATCACTAATACACATGTATGTATGTGTATACATCGGGAAAAAATACATATATATGTATAATTTGATACCAATCCTACACACTGTGCATTTGAAATTATAACAATTTTAACTCAGTGTTAATAACTTTATGTAAATAAATAATTAAAAAAAAAAAATTGCTTAAGCTGATGAAGGGTTAAAATTTAAGAAGAATTACAATTTACCTAAACATTACCATAAGGATCCTTTAGCAGTCAGCTTCGGCACATCTTCAGATGTATGTGTTACCTCAGATTTTTTCTTCTTCCTTTACACCTGGATTTCAGCATACCGCAGCATTTGGCATCTAGGCACATACGCTAACAAGATTACGTAAATAGGCACAGTATAAAAATTGTGCCTATAAATGTAATCCAGCTGGCAATGAAAATTTAAAAGTGGAAGACTGTTTCAGGTAAACCTGCCATACATATGCTTCATCTTCATCAAACTGGAAAAAACATGCTTACATACTGTTGAAAATTTAAACATGAAATAATAAAATATACATTTATTCGCTAAAACTTCTACAGCGACCAAATTATCAATTTATTGGAATTAACTGGCTTTGTGTAGTGCTGTGTGTTATCTGAAAACTGCATATTAAAGTAATGTACTAAAAAATTTATTATGACAATTTGAAATCAGAAGTAAAATTTATCATAAAAAAATCAAAATTATGTGCATGGACAAAAAAATAAATAAATAAATAAATAAAGATTTAGTTTTATTTTATCCTGAACATTACACTTAACAGTCTTAATGAGTAAGAAAGTAGCAAGATAGTGCTTCAAAACTTGTCTAAAGGAAATTCATAAGTGACAATCATTTGCGTAAGAGGAAATTAAAATTCAACAACGTTTTACTAACCTTGTGCTTATAATAAGCTACAAGGTTGCTGTCCCTCTTTTAAGATTAGTTATAGGAATTAAGGCCAATTGACTGCACTAGAGCCAGAGTGGTAGTGCCCTCCATAGGAGTCTATTTAAGCGGTTCGAACCCATATATAGACCCTCTTTAAACAACAACAAAAAAAAAAATCAACAGATTTTCTGTTATATATTACAATCTTGCCTTTATCTAAAGTAACATCTACTGTTATCAACAATCACAGTAAAATTTCTATACTTTACAACTGCATGGAATTAGTTTAACTACAAAAAATACATATAAAAATTCAAAGAGAAAATTATTCACTACAATCTATTCATCATATTTCAGCAGAATATAAAAGAAAAAAAAAAAAAAACATAAATTTTGCATAAAAAATAATTAATTCAAAAGCATTAACATTATTTTTAAAAATTACAATACATATTAAAAGCATGCTTCAAACTGCAATTCAATAATAATAATAATAATAAATAAAATCTACAAAATTACTTTTTTGAAACACTCAGAGAAACTGAGCAATAAAAAAAAAAAAAAAAATCAACAACAAGTTTCAAAATACATTCGAAAATATAAAGAAAGAAAAATCGTCGTTTTAAAACTATTTTGTTTGTTTTTTGTTGATTAACTTACAGTTTTATTGTTACTAAGTCAGGTTAATTCTCAAAATTTCAAGTGAAATATGATAGCGATATACATCAATAATATCTGAAAAATTAGGTTCACTTATCAGTGAAGGAAAAAAAAGCAAAAATTTGTGAAGGAAAACTGATAATTTTACACAAAAGCATACTTTTCCTGTTACAAAGTAAAACGAGTATATAATAATAGTAATAAAATACTTATCGTAGGCACTTTCCAAAGTGAAACGATTAATTAATAAAGCATAAGCAACTCACATAAGTTTAAAAAGTCTTTAAATATGAACGAATTATTAGTATTTATCGAAAACAAACTTTAAATGTTAAATAAATATACAATTAACCTGATTCGTTATTAAGATCAGAATTTATATTTACCTTTCATGTACTATTTTTCCTTTTTTTTTTTTCTCTGTATGTAATCTTTTAGCTGACTCAAATCAAACAAATGCTAGTTTTCTTGAAATATTGATAGAAATCATCTATTTTCTTATACAAAACATCACATAAAATGCTAAAGGAAACATAAACAGTCCAAAGTTACAGGACAGGCAAGCATGAAGGAAGTGAGTTTCTCATTCAACAATCTGATTGGTTCGCTGCTTGCGGTCGATTGCGGCGAAAACGTTCATTTCTAGCACAGACAGAAGTCAACGTTTTCCGCAAGAGAGCTTTGCGTTCGTCCGTTGCGTTGAGAAAATTCATCATTGCGCATGCGCTAGTTTCGCGGAGCGGAGCGGAACGGCCAGTGTGAAGCCCGCTTAACGCCTTTAGAACTCTTTTCAACGTCGAATGAAGTCGTTCAACGACATTGCTTTCCGGATGGCAAATAGAACTGTGCCTAACTTTAATCCCGAACCGATTAAAAAATTCCGTGGTTAACTCGCTCGTGAAAGATTTTCCTAAATCGCTTTGAATTTCCTTTGGGTATCCTGTCTTAGCAAAAATGTGTAATAACGCATCAATCACGGATGTCGATGTAATATTTTCAACGGGTATCGCATCCGGGTATTTAGAAGCTACACATATCGCCGTAATTAAATATCTATTATTTTTAAAACTTACAGGTAAAGGACCCACCGCATCTATATTTAATTTTGAGAAAACTTCTGAAATAATAGGCACACATTGCATCGGACGTTTTTTTTTTATCACGATTGTTTCCTACCCGCTGGCAAGTATCGCAACTCTGTACATACTTCTCAATATCTTGATAACAGTTAGGCCAAAAATAACATTTCAGAACCCGATTTTTTGTTTTTGTAGCCCCCAGATGACCCGACACTTCGTCGTGACATAATGTCATAATCCTTTCTCTAAACACTTTTGGAATACACAGCTGAGTTCTAACATCTCCGCGTTTCGATGCCGAAATCCTTACTATACTCTGTGTAAGAAAAATAGACCTCTCAAGGCCACCTCTCAGGGGTCTTCACTCGCCCGTTACCATGGTATTGCTTGACGCTAACTTCCCCGCTTCTTTTTTCCTACATAACTCTGTTATCTTAAGCAAAAGCAAATGGGGAGCAGATTAGCATTTTAATACATATATAAATATAAGGTTTTCTCTTGTGTGAATTTCTTCGAATTATTTAAAAAAGAAAATAATATATAATTATGAATTTTTCATATTTATTAGCTTAACAAAGTTAATCTTCTAATGTACTTTGAAAATTATTTTAATTCGTTTATGAATAAAATTTTCTAATTTTCTAATTTAGGGACAAAGAAATTGCAAAACTTTCTTTATTTTGTTACTTATATTATACCTGTGTCCACACAGGAAAGATATGTAGAAAACGTTTGAATATAATTAATCTCGTGACCAAAATTGCATTGTGATAGCTGCATTTTCCAGCATATATTATATTACGTGTAAGAATAATAGATAAATTTTCATTTTTACTTCATGTATAAGAACAATAAAAAGTAAAAAATAAGAAAATAAGTGTTTCAAAATTAAAACCACGAAATATTTTCTGTTTTACCTGACATAAGCAAAAAGAATGTAGCAGTTAAACACATTCTCAATTATAAAGATTAGTCCGTTCTATATTAATCCTTAGACTATATATAGTTTCTAAATTTAATGTATCATTATCACATATAGAAAAAATTATAGTTTCAGTTATTTGTCTGATATTGTTATTGTTTTCAGGATCAGTTAAAACAAGACGAAATCAAGAAAGAATAATCCTGCGATTAACATATATTATCAATGCCAAGTGGTATCAATAATCAAAAGATTCTGCACTCGAAGCTGGTAGACAGGAGGTGCCGGGTTCGAAGCCAAGAAGCGCTCGTAGTCCTATTCGTTCTGAGTTTTCCGTGTTTTTCTGCGAAACTGGCTAAATATCTGAGTAAATAAGGAGCAATTTGGTCTTATTGCACCGCCACTTCACTGCACTTTTAAAGTTTAAAAAAAGCCTGCGGCCGCGAAATTTTAATATAATTTTAGGATTACTCTTGATTAATTTAATACTTAAGCTAAAACTATATGACTAGCATCAGCAATTCGTTTATAGAGCAGCATAAAATAATTTTTGTTTTCTTAATAATCATACTTAAATACTTTTTAGCTATAGAATTATTTATTCTTAATATAAAATAGCTTTGGAGTCAAAATGACCAATCCAGTCGCTCTAATCTTAAAACACTAACTGTTAATAGCAAACAATATAGACAAATTAATTTATCAGATTTATTCTCCAGGCACATTTTGGGTTATAAGAATATGAAATTTAAAATAAAAGTGAGTTTTTTTTAAACCAAGAGTTAAGAACTGTATCATGAATATGAAAATTAAAATCTAATATAAATGATGATGATGATTGTGTGAAGTTAAAACCCGATTGCTTTTACAAAAGCCTGGATTTTCTTGAGAGGTATTTATTAGGAATCCTTGCTAAAACTCGCATAAATTTCGGAGAAAACCATGGTAAACTCCAAGTAGCTAGGCCAATTACCGCGATTTGGATTCGAACTCGACCTCGCCCATCTGTCAGCTTGGACAGCAAAACCAAACGGGTAGATCCATTGACGTTTCTCTAAAATAATTAATTTAGGGAAGAGAGGTTTTTTTTTTTTTTTTTTTTTTTTTTTTCCCAAACCTTATTTAATGAATTATTTATCTATTATTATTATTATTATTTAGCCTTGGATATGGCTTAGTCCTAAAAAGAGCTTTCTTAGCCCTTAGAAGGTTTTTTTTTTTAGCCTTTAAAAAGACTTATTTTAGAGCTTTGTTACTTCGACCTGGGGATAGAACTGATTTTTTCCCCTTATATTTCGTCAATTCTACAACACCGAATCATCTTAGATTGTTTCCTTGTATCAGGACTACCAGTAATAGTAAATGATATAGAAACTAAACGATGAGAAAAACTAAATGCTAATAGATCCAAAGAGCAAGTCTAAAGAAAACTGTATTGTATCTGAACGAAATATTCTCCTGGTCAAAGAATTGCTCAAATGGGGTGGGAAAAGAATGAGCGATAACGGGATCACATGGGTCATTTCTTGGAAGGTTGACGAGGGTCTAGTGACCTTGACCGGCCAATTCAGTTTACACGGACTATAGTCTGCCTTTTCTGATTTCAAATTCTTTATCATTCGGACTCCTTGCCCTTTCCCAAATAGATTTAAGCGACTCACATTTCTTTTGCTCTTCGCAGAACTGGTCAGCTGTTACTTTTTCTAACTCAAAACTTTCGCCTGCAGGAAGGGGAGGTATTATTAAGTCCTCCTCCAATTCCTTTATCGGTGTGTCAATCATCGAACTCCCCATTTCTCTTTCATTGGGAGGGGGTAAATCTGAGCCCCTTTCAATCTCGACTTCTCGTACTCTGCTTTGTTCAGCCTGACTTCGCGTAATAACAGCATTTACAACTTCTAGATTTTCTTGGGGTTGATTTAAAAGCTCTGCAGTTTTATTTCCCAATAAATAATAATTTTGCGCTAAATTTTTGGGTCTAACGGCTGCTTTCGTCACTATTCGGCCAAATTTTCCTTCCAGAGTCACGCGAGCCAAGGGGAAACATTTACAAGCTTCGTCGATTGGTGACCGCAGCCACGTCACTTCGCCTAAAAAGTCCTCGTTTTTTACCCAGCTTCGATCGCAGACACCTATTCCGGCACCTGTGTCTCTGAGGAAAGTGCGTTCGACCCCATTAATTATAGCTTTATCCATATAGGGCCTAAAACACTCAGCTAATTCTACACTTGCACCTACATGATTTATAACTTCGCTAGCGTTTTTCTTTTTTAGTTCTAAACACTGAGGTCTTATGTGACCGCTCTGTTTACAGTAATAGCAAATAACTTCTCTTTTCTTATCAAAATTTGGATCGCGATTTCTCTCCCGATCAATCTCCTTTTTCCCATAATTTTTAGATAGGTTTTCTTTTTTTGAATTCCCCTCAGGTGCCTTCTGCTCCCTATATGATTTGCCTCCCGCGAATTTATTAATTCCGAACTGACGTCTCTCATGAATTTTTGATCCACTTCTAATGTGTTCAGAACGTATACTTTCGTACCTATCACATTTTTCGGCTAGTTCACTCGCTGATTTAAAATTATCCCATTCATCTAGGTATTTATCGCGGATTTCTAAGGGAACCCTTTTTTTCAACTGTTCTGTAAGAATAAGTTCTTTAAGCGAATCGTAGTCTTTTACGGCTACGGTCTCTAACCAGTTTTCCATATAACCCCTTAATTCGTAAACAAGGTCCGACCACAAAGCAAAGGGCTTACGGGTATGTTCTTCGAATTTTTTCTTTAATGCATTTGCACCTAGCCTATATCTTTTTAACAATAATTTTTTTATATGTTGGAAATCATCGGCTTTTTCAGCTGGTTCTTTTATTAATAACTCTGCGATTTCAGTTGGAACCAAAGTGAACAACTGAGAAACCCATTTGCTTTCATCTAAATTTTCTCTCTGAGCCTGACGCTCGAAAATCATTAGGAAAAGAGTTATATCCATAACTTTTGGATCAAATTTAGGTACAACATCTTTTAGATTAACTTTATTTACAGGCGTGCAATCTAACCCGGAGCTTCCAGAATTTAGACTAACATTTTCTACCGCGCCCTGTAATCGCAATTTTTCCAGTTCAAATTCCCGATTTTCCCGTTCTTTTTGGTCTAATCTTTCCTGTTTTTCACGTTCTATTCGATCTAAACGATCCTGTTTCTCTCGTTCTACGCGTTCTTCTTCCTGTTGAAGAATATGTTCTAAGAAGATTTTAGCTTCTTTCTCGGTGTAATCCGGCGCTTTTAATATAGCTTGTCTTATCACCTTGATCCGATCTTTTTCTGACACATCTGTGTCAAATTCCCTAGCTAACGCTAATAAAACAGTGCGATTTTGACCGCAAAGGACATCTTCAAAATTAGACATTTTGCCCGAAATAATAAAATTAAACTAGATCCTAAATTTAAAAATTTTCTAATTCTGTACTTAAATTTAAAATTACACACCAAATATCATGCAATACAATAAATAAACAGAAAAGAGAAATATCAACTTTCAGCACAATTTTTTCAATTATCACCAGATATAATAAAACCCACTCACATTAATAGCAAGAAAAATAAATTATGACTGATTTCCCAATTAACAAATCCCGTTAATTTCAGTGCTAATTTAATTTATTTTTATATCCGATAATTTTAACTGTGCAAATATTTTCCAACTTTAGCAATTTCCGCTAAAGTTAAATAAAATTCTCAGACTTCTCCTCGATATCAATTTACCTAGTTTCCTTTTGACACATAAGTTCAAAATTCAGAATTTATTAAAAATTTCTATAGCATTAAACTCTATTTTTAAGTCAATTTTAAAAACAAAATAACAACTAATATTGTCTCTAAAATCAGAATATAATTTTTCTGTTTACAACTGAGTTTATCGCGATTAATTCTTATACATCAAAACTAGTAAGTTGATTTCAAAATATATTTTAAAAACAATTTAAACATAATTAAAAAATACAAAAAATCAATGCAATTTAAATAAATGTTACCATACTCTACAACATTGACGTATCTAAATACTTCATAAAATTTGACATGGATAAAAAATTTCCCAACTTTTAAAACCTACGACAATTTTAAATTAAAATAAAACGATTAATTAAATGACCTCTCCGTAGGAAAGAGAATGGGACTCACCTGTTTTTGTTGACATCTCGGAGAACTGGAACAATGAGTCGTCACTTGTCCTTCTCGTCTGTATGTCATCAACAGGAGCGATGTGTCATCCAAACTGCACACACGTATCAAATATTTTACTGTCAATGTCGAAGAGTGGCATTGGATCATGAACTTTAACAGTAGTTCAAATGGATCCCACTGCTGCCACCAAATTATCTTAGCTGTGGTAGCGTAGTACAAACAGCTAAGAAACATTAAAAAATATAAAAATTTGGGCAGGAATAAAAAGCCATTTGGACATTTCTAGGGTTTAATAAGGAAAAATTTACAAAGATTTACAATATGTACAATTGAAGAAAATCTAGTATTGATAGGCCTCATGCCTGATTAAAATGTTAATAGTCCATATTAGGCTCCTGCCTCCTCTCAGATCTCCAAGATCAAATCTAACTCTTCTTAATTCTCAAGCTCCTCTCTATCCTTTCCTCGTCTGCCGTGTCTCCGGGACTTGAGAGAGGGGGTCAGCCCCCTGATGCAATCCGGCTCCCGATAGGCTCCTCCGGACTCTAGACCACTCCTAGGACACTCGCCGGCCAGTCGCTTGACCGTTAGCGTGGCGCCGTCCTGTCTACCACACCCATGGGATGTGCTAGAGTCGTCGGAAAGTCAAAGGAAAGCGTGAAATCAGGATGAAGGGTGTCGGAAGAATTCAAAAAGTCATGCTAGTCAACACTCTTTTCAAAAGTCCAGACTTTCCGTCTCGGCCGTCAATCACGTTCATGGGAACTCCAACAAGACTCGGTGGAGGAAGAGGGGGGTCATCACAAGGTGAAGCTAATATAAGCGTGTTAAAAAGAGACAGGAAAGGGGGGAGCGCAAAGAGATCAAAATATAATAGTATGAGTTAGAAGTGTTGGAGATTGTTGTTATTAGTTTTTAATGCTTGATAAATCTATTGCGGATATTTTTGAAAGTGTAGAATTATTACGAGGGGTGGGAAGGTAAAGGCATCGGGGCAAAAATAAAGGATTTCAGTTAGAACGTAAGAAATTAGTATTATTACCTTTAACAGCCCGAAAAAACAATTGCGGATATTTTTGAAAGTGTAAAATAGTTAGGAATTCCTTAAGAATGTCGAATATAAATGTACTCGAGCAGCGCACAATAGCCTGCACTGCCAAAGGCAGTGGAGAACTGGTGCAACATTTTTCTCGATCAGAAATTATTTTTTCGTTTTTTTCACCTGACAAAAATTAGTGCAATTTTGAGAATTCATTAATTACAGCAATTCATTTAAAAACAGTGACCCACTAATAGACGTAACATGCTATTATTTTATAAAAGGAGTACTTACATAACCAATTGCTTAGATTAAGATTACTAACCCTTTACAGAAAAAATAAAGTATTTATTTATTTATTAAACTAATTAAAAATATTTAAAGGCTTAAAAAGTATGAAACCTTATTTTGTAACGTACGTTTTAATAAATTTCCCCTTTTATTATTTTTAATTAATGATTTATATTTTTTTAATTCATTAGAAGATTAATAGACTAAATATTTATAAAACATACACATTATTTCTTTTATAAAATATTTAATAATTTTTTTTAATGAAAGTTAATTAGTATTATTATTTTTTTTTTTTTTAAGAGTAATATCCTTTTATAGGATTATTAAAAAATTATAAAGTGACTTTATATATAAAAAAAAAAAAAAAAAAAAAAAAAAAAAAAACATTTTGTAACAATATATTCTTACTTCTTCCTCTTTCAGCTCCCCATTGCACATTCTTATTTTCTACTACAGGGCATACAGTATTCATGTTAAGGCCAATTATCTCACACAGTCACAAACTGAAATGCCCCACCCATTAGGATCCATCACTTCAATACATTTATCTTATTGCACTTTATTATATTTAATTATGGTCAATTGTGTATTTTTGTTTTTATGCAATTTCATAATAATTCCAAGTCAATAATCCTAATAGTATAAGTTTATAAGAGATATTGTTCTATTCTGCCAAGTTATGTAAATAATTATCAGGAATTTGTGTGACAGAATTTTTTATAATTTAAGGAATTTTAGCTTAATATATTTCCTGATTTAGGGATTTTTTCAAATTTTGAGTGACTGTCAAGAGAAAACTTATATAGTAGAAATTTAAGAGTAGATTTTGTAAATTACTAACACTTGTTCAGATTTACACAAACTTTACATGCAATTTATTGGTTACAATCATAAGAAAAAATGTTCATCACAACTGTCCACTTCTTTTTCATGTACTTTTAAGATTTTTAAAGTAGGGTTACAATCGGGCCTGAATTACTTTTTTATTAATTTAAAAAGCTTGTTAAACAGAATGTCTATTCTTTAATAGTTTGGCAAGTCATATATTTTTAAAAATTCCAGTTTGGGATAAATGCACATTTGGGTAAAATTCTGACATTCATTCATGTTAACGAAATCAAATTTTTAATAACTTAAATTTTTTTTAAACAGAATATACATTATCAATGATGTTCATGCTAGAATCATACATGATATTTTTAAACTGGTCGGACATCTGTACAAAGAAAACAATCCTTACAATGCATATTTATATGAAATCTTGCCCTTTTTTACCCTTGTTAAGGAAAAAAAAAATCTGAATAACTTAAAATTAGATAGCTGAAAATCATTAATGCTCTTGCCAGCATTTCAATTGACAATTAAAAAAGGAAAAGGGTTTCATAAATGCTTTTTTTTTTTTTTTCCTAAATCTGCAGGATAATGAAGCAAGTCAAACACAGTAGTATTCTTCTATAAGGAAATTTGAAATTAGAATTATCAAATACCTGATATATATATTTAAATTTTAAATTAACCTTTCATATTTAAAAAATTCTCCACTGTTACATTATTCCATGTTTAACAAAACTGATTTTTAATATTTTGTTTTGAAATTATAAAGCATCAAAAAACTAACTGTACTTCTAAACTGTATGCAGGAATTTTACAGTTGCAAGTTTTCTTGAGCATATTTTATTAAAAATTTCCTTATAGTATCACACGTTAAGCTCTGGGTAGTGATGTTTGTTCTTAAAAAGATGTGTGAGTTTATTGTTATCTATATATATATAATCGTTCTTCCTGAGGGGGTGATCGATCATCGCCCAGACCAAACCCCTGGACCTAGAAGCATGAAATTTTGTGACAATGTTCTTTCTATGACGTAGGCATCCACTAAGAAGCGATTTTACAAAATTCGGCCCCCCACGGGGGGGGAGGGGGGACAAAACGTGATTTCACAAAATCCTTCATATCTCAAACAAAAAAACAGATATCCGTAAAATTGTTGCTTTAAAATATAGCTAATACAAACGTCTAAAAACCAATTTCTGGAATTTTCGAAATTCGGTCCCCAAGAGGGGCGGGGGGGGGGGGAAGGCAAAACGTGATTGGCAAAACGTGATTTCGCATAACCCTATATATCTCAAACAAAAAAATAGATATACATGAAATTTTTGTTTTAAAATATAACTAATACAAATATCTAAAAACGAATTTCTGGAATTTTAGAAATTCAGCCCCCAGGTGGGGCAGTAAGAGGGGGGGGGGGTCTACGGAGCAAAAACAAATAGAAATAGAGTTAGGGCGTTCAAAATTGGTACAGATAGGTTTTAGAGGCCTGCAAGTCGAATGGGTATATTTTTAAACGTGTTAAGTTATTAGGAGGGCCAGGAGGGGGGAAGGTATAAGGGGGACAAAAACATAAAAATAGAGTTAGATCGTTGAAAATTGGTATATTAAGGTTCTCGATACTTATAAATCGATTGCGAATATTTTCGAATTTGTAAAAATATTAGGAGGGGCGGAAAGGGGGGGTGGGGCGGTAAGGGGGCTGTGGGCAAAAACAAATAGAAATACAGTTAGGCCGTTCAAAATTGGTACAGATAGGTTTTAGAGGCCTGCAAGTCGAATGGGGATATTTTCGAAAGTGTAAAGTTATTAGGAGGGGCAAGAAGGGGGAGGGGATGGGGAGGGGCAAAAAAATAAAAATAGAGTTAGATCGTTCAAAATTGGTACACAAATCGATTGCGGATATTTTTTAATTTGTAAAATTATAAGGAGGGGCGGGAAGGGGGGTGGGGCGGTAAGGGGGAGCTATGGGCAAAAACGAATAGAAATAGAGTTAAGCCGTACAAAATTGGTACAGATAGGTTTTAGAGGCCTGCAAGTCGAATGGGGATATTTTCAAAAATGTAAAGTTATTAGGAGGGCCGGGAAGGGGGGGGCGGAGGGACAAAAAAAATAAATAAAATAGAGTTAGATCATTCAAAATTGGTACGTAGAGGTTTTCGATGCCGACAAATCGATTGCGGATATTTTCGAATTTTTAAAATTATTGGGAAGAGGGGGGGAAGCGGAGGGACAAAAAAATAAAAATAGAGATATATCGTTCAAAACTGGTGCATGGAGGTTTTTGATACTTACAAATCGATTGCAGATATTTTCGAATTATTAGGATACACGATAGGGGGGCCGAAGGGGGAAAATAATAGAAATAAGAGTTAGAGCATTCTGGGAATTTTTTCCGAAGGCAGTGAGAACCCGGTGCGACATTTTTCCTAATCAGATTTTGTTTCTCTTTTTTTTTTTCACGTGATAAAAATTAATGCAATTTTGAGAATTCAGTAATTATAGTGATTCATTTAAAAATAGGGACCAGGGAAGCGGGCGTTGCCTGCTAGTTGTCTATATATATATATAAAAGAGTAAACTCACTGATTCATCACTCACTCACTGACTCAACACGGCTGTGGCGATCCTATGGGAGAGAGAGTCCCAATTTTTGGTGAGCAGGTTGGTTTCAGGACCCTGACGCTCACTAAGACGGGATTTTGTGAAATACCCCCGTTCCCCCCCCCCTTGGGGGGGCAGAAGGCAGAAAACACCTTTATAAGCATAACTCGGCTCCAAATTACTTCACGGTGAAGAAATTGCACATGGGGAGACTAGACTTGAATACAAAAAAATCATTTTCTGCGATTTTGGAATTTTGGATTTTTAGGGGGGGTAGGGGGCAAAAATGAGATTTTCGGAGGCGCATAAGGCAAAAACACATTTACAAGTATAACTCGGCTCCAAATTACTTCACAGTGAAGAAATTGCAGATGGGGAGACTAGACTTGAGTACAAAAAATCATTTTCTGCGATTTTGGCATTTTGGATTTTTAAGGAGGAAGGGGGTTAAAATGATTTTCGGAGGTGCAGTAGGCAAAAACACCTTTATAAGCATAACTCGGCTCCAAATTACTTCACGGTCAAGAAATTGCAGATGGGGAGACTAAACTTGAATAAAAAAAAAAAAAATCATTTCTGCGATTTTGAAATTCTGGATTTTTAAGGGGGAAAGATGTGAAAATGATTTTCGGAGGTGCAGAAGTCAAAATCACCTTTATAAGCATAACTCTGCTCCAAATTACTTCACGGTGAAGAAATTGCAGATGGGGAGACTAGACTTAAGTACAAAAAAATCACTTTCTGCGATTTTGGAATTTTGGATTTTTAAGGGTGGAGGGGGGTAAAAAATATTTTCGGGGGGAAATTTAGCAATGTATGGATTTTCGAGTAATATTCTAGCAGTAATAGCTCAAAGATATATATATATATATAAACGCCAAACGTTTTCTTGAAGGTATTTACAAAAACTCATTTTTAGTTTTTTCCGATTTTCGATTCGGGGGGGGGGAAGTTACGAGGGGGCAAATTCAACCCCCCCCCTTTTAGCGCTAAATTCGTCCGTGGAAATCTATAGGACTTGAGGTCACAAATTTTAATGTGTGGCTTATTTACGTGTGTCCAACACCCACTGCAACGGTATTTTGTGAAAGCCCCCCTTTACCCCTTTGGGGGCGGGGTGGGGAATAAAAGAGTAAAATCATTGATTCACTGACTCAACACAGCCGTGGCGATTCTATGGGGGATAGACTCGCAAATTTTGGTGAGAACGTTGGTTTTAGGACCCTGACGGCCATTAAGGCGGGATTTTGCGAAATATCTCCCGCTCCCCCTGGGGGGGGGCAGAAGGCAAGAACCCTCTTATAAGCATAATTCGGCTCCAAATTGCTTCACGGTGAGGAAATTGCAGAGAGAGAGACTAGACTTGAGTGCAAAAAAAGCTTTTTCCGCAATTTGAGTTTTGGATTTTTAAGGGGGTGGGATGGGTGTAAAAACGTTTTTTGGAGGCAAATTTAGCAAAATACGGATTTTCGAGTAAAATTGTACCAATAATAGTCCAAATGTATAGAAAATCGCCAAGAGTCTTCTTGCGTATCTTTCCATAAACTTACTTTTGATTTTTTCCGATTTTCGATATTGGGAGGAGTTATGAGAGGGCAAATCCGACCCCCTCTTTTAGCGCTAATTTCGTCCGTGGAAATCTATAGGATCTAAGGTCACAAATTTTAGTGTGCGGCTTATTTACATGTGTCCAACACCCATTGTAACGGGATTTTGCGAAAGCCCCCTTTCCTCCCTTGTGGGTAGGGGGGGGGATAAACACGGTTCGAAGCATAACTTTGCTTCAAATTATCTCAGTAAAATTAAATTTTACGTGTGGATTGTTTATGCGTTCCCAACACGCACTATAAAGGGATCTCTCGAAAATTCCCCCTCCCCTACTTCAAAGGCGAAGAGGGGGGCTTTTAAGAGTAAAAAATGCTTTTAAGAGTAACTCTGCTCCAAATTATCTCAAAATAACGATTTTCGATATGTTGATTGGCTATGCGTACTCAAGACACACACTACTAAAGGATTTTGTAAAATTCCACCTTATCCCCCCTTGGGGGTAGGGTGGGGCAAAATCATTTTTTCATGCGTAACTCTGCTGCAAACTATCTTAGAAGATTTTTTATGTGCGGGCTGGTTATGCGTTCCCAACACGCACTATAAAGGGATTTTATGAAATTTTCCTTTTCCCCCTTTAAGGGCGGGGTGGGGGTGGGGGGGGCAAAAACATGTTTTAAAGTGTAACTCTGCTCCAAATTATCTCAGGAAAGCGATTTTTTGATAGGTTAATTGGTTATGCGTACTCAACACAAACAAACTACAAAAGTATTATTTGGAATTCTGTGCTATCACCCCCTTGAGGGTCGGGGGGGTGATAAAAAACATGTTTCCAAGCGTAATTCTGTTCCAAACTATCTTAGAATGGAAATTTTTTGATGCGTGGACTGCTTATGCGTATTCAACACACACTACAAAGTGATTTTGTGAAACTCCACCCTACCTCCTTAGGGGGCCTGGAGGGACATGTATTCATGTGTAACTCTGCAGTAAATTATCTTATGAAGTAGATTTTCGATGTGTGGGTCAGTTACATGTATCTAACTCATAATATGAAGATATTTTGCAAAATCTCCCCCTCCTTTCCTTTAAGAGCGGGCCGGGGGCTAAAAAACACGTTTTAAAACATAACTTTGCTTCAAATAACCTTAGAATCCCGATTTTTTAATATGTGGGTTAGGTATGTGTATGCAACATGCATTATAAAGGGATTTTGTGAAGTGTGGCGAGTGAGAAAACCGCTATCGAAGGTATCGAGAACTTTAACTTAGATTTTGATTGATTTCAATGATTTTATTATTATTATTATTATTATTGTTATTAATGATATGGTATTTTGAGACTTCATGTCAATATAATGACCAGCAAAACGGGCAAAGCCTGCTAGTTTTAAGTATAAACACAGTATCGATATTAGATGTTTATACAACATTTGTTAAAACAATAGACTTGAAGTAGTCATATTTGTTACCATATTTTTGTATATTTATTGTAATATGAGATTCGGTTCATAATTTTTAAATTACACCTTAACATGAAAATCTATTCTAATAGAAAAGTTCAAAATATCAAATAAAAATCACAATATACACATACACACATCTGCCAACATTCTAATTAATATTCTGTATTATTGTTAGTACCTGCTTCTTTATTCACATCTTGGAGAATTTGCAAACACTCATACCTCTCATGACGTGAAGGACACTCTCTTCCGCTAGAAGATTAGTCGCAGAAAAAAAAAAATTGATGCCAGCAACTTTTTTTTTTTTTTTTTTTTTTTTTTTTAAGCATATATAGATTTTTCTGTTTTAGTAGTCACCTCACTGCTGAATTATTACTATCTTATTTGTTAATTACTTGTCTTATTTACATTTTGATATTGAAAATCTTAATTTGTGAAATTTAGAAGTGTGAAATATTTTAATAATACCAACTCCAAAACACATAAAAAAATTTAATGCACTTTTATTTTATATTTAACACTTTTTTGTTTTTCTGACATAAATATTTCTCTCTTTAGCATTGCACAACTATAATATCTTCAATCTGTGCCCTTGTCACACTCTTATACTCCTTTTCAACTGCATTTTCAACTGATTTTTGGGATGAGACTTTAAAATGAGCCTTATTTTCTTAGATTGCTCTTTTCATAGCTCTTACATATCAACTGCTATGATTAAAGTAATCAATAACTAATTTTCTTTAATGTTACTTTAGAAGACAAATAAAACAATTGCTTTCATTCAAATATAAATTACTATTTCTTAATTATTCTGGATATTCTCAATTTAATGATAATTCAAAATAACAATTACGCAAGACATTTCTCAAATAATTTAAAATTTTAAAAATTGAATTTTTATAGATTCAGTTAACTGTATTTTAATATTTGACCAAAAGAAATAATTTCAGATTTAACAAAATTGAATATTCAGTAATATGCCTGAAATATCAAATGTTCAGCACATTTGTACATGTAACAGGGATTCTGCTAGTCTTTCAAAATCATAATGCCATGTTCTTCTACTCATGTTCGTTCGTCTGTTTTATTTCTTTCAATGAACTTAGAACGCAGCATAAAAGATCATGGCTAAGCTTTGTATAGTGCATCCATTGGTGATTTGTTATGCAGTAATGATTTGTCAACCCTTTCTCTTTACAACCTTTTTGTAATGGAACTTCATTTTTGCATATCGGAGGTTTGTTTTTGAATTAATATCAGCTGTTAATATGTGTTTATTGTAGTGGAGATAAATGTTTTTATTTTTATTATTATTAATTTTTTTTTAAAGAATGAAATTTTCTCTCTTTAGCATGTCGCAACCATAATATCTTCAATCTATGCCCTTGTCACACTGTTATATTCCTTTTCAGCTGCATCTGAAACAAACAGTTCGTAAAGCTTAAAACTGAAGTATTAAAAAATAAACAAATAACAAAAAAAAAAAAAAAAAAAAAAAAAAAAAAAAAAAATGGATATATATATATATATATATAATATATTAATGTTTAACATAGCTAAAAACTGATCTAGATTTTTGGGATGAGACTTTAAAATAAGCCTTATTTTGTTATAATGCTCTTTTCATCAACTGCTATAATTAAAGTATTCAATAACTAATTTTCTTTAATGTTACTTTAGAAGACATATAAAACAATTGCTTTCATTTAAATATAAATTATTATTTCTGAATTATTCTGGATAATTTTTCTCAATTTAATGATAATTAAAAATAACAATTACGTAAGAAATTTCTCAAATAATTTAAAATTTTAAAAATTGAATTTTTATAGATTCAGTTAACTGTAATTTAATATTTGACAAAAAAAAAAAAAAAAATAAATAAAAATCAGATTTAACAAAATTGAATATTCAGTAATATGTCTGAAACATCAAATGTTCAGCACTTTTGTACGTGTAACAGTGATTCTGCTAGTCTTTCAAAATCATAATGCCATGCTCTTGTACTCATGTTCGTTCATCTGTTTCATTTTTTTCAATGAACTTAGAACGCAGCATAAAAGATTACGGCTAGCTTTGTATAGTGCATCCATTGGTGATTTCTTATGCAGTAATATTGTATCAACCCTTTTTCTTAGCAACCTTTTTGTAATGTAACTTCATTTTTGCATACCAGAACTTTGTTTTTGAAGCTGTTAATGTGTGTTTATTGTAGTGGAGATAAATGTTTTTATTATTATTAAATTTTTTAAGAATGGTTTTGTGACCCTTTTGCGAATTTCATAATTGCACTAAGCTTTGGTATAAAGCATTCATTGGTGATTCGCTGCACGGCGATGTGATTTGGTGTGTTGATACTTTTTACTCATAATCTTTTCGTATTGGAACTCTGTTTTTGATGTCGCTTTGCTGGCTGTTTGACTGTAATTGTTAACATATAGCTAAATTAAACTATTAGTATTGAGCACAGAATCTACAGTTAGAAGCAGTCATTTGTTTGAATGTTATATATGTTTTAGGCAGTAAAAGACTAAAAGTTTTGAACAAATCAACTCTTATTAAAAATCTTTTAGCCTATAAAATTTAACAATAATAGTAAATGTAAAAAATGTAACAATAGTATTTTAACGAAAATTTGCTGGGTTAAATTAGATAATAAATATCAATGAAAAATTTAATTATTTTGGCATATCTCAATAATTACCGGCAAAATAGGAACTATCCAATAGTTTTAATTTAGTAATCTTAAATAGTATCTTATAAAGAACAATTCACACATTAACTTTACCTATGTTCCTAATTTTACTTTAATTTACCCAAGAAGGACTAACTTAATGCATTCTAATGATTAAAAAAAAAAAAAAAATTCTACTGTCTACATTATTTCAGCCCCTGAATTTTCAATGGCATCAGTACTTCCTTGAAACATATCACAAATCGTAATAATAACAGGGGTTGATCCAGGTTTTAATTTTTGGGTCCCTTTTTTGTGAAATTTTTATTTATTTTTGTGAAATATAAAATATTTTTGTGAAAAAGTAAAATATTGTGTAAAATCTTCAGTTTTTACAATCACTTTATGTAATGTTTAATATCAAGTTAATAGTGTTTTGTTGAGCCAAATTAAGGCATAAATTAAAAATAATACTGAAAATATGAAAACATTTAATAAAAGGATCATTTTTATAAAACAAAATCTTGTGAAGGGACTCATTTTATAAATTTGAATTTTGTGAAGTGTCCCTTTTTATGAATTTGAATTTTGTGAAGGGTCCCTTTTTATGAATTTGAATTTCGTGAAGGGCCCCTTTTTACTATGTGGAATTTTGTGAAGGGGCTGCAAAAGGGACCCAAATTTTGCCTGGATCGACCACTTAATAATAATTATTACTATTATAATATTTTATAAATTTTTCAAATACTATTTGAGTAATTTTGATAAAATATAATTCTACTCAAAAGTATAGTTTTAGACAGTTTAAAACACTGGGGCTTTGGACAGTATGGTAAAAACCATTGTTTATACCACCAAAATGTCCGAAACCTTGCTAACCGTGAGATAAAGCACAATTGAGAATCTTAAGCATTTCAACATTTAACTAACCTACTATGATACAACAGATCTTTAGATTAGAAAACTTTAGTTTTTCATTGGTCCCAATCCAGTTATAGCACACAGGTACATCTTCGGTAAGTAGATATGTCATAATGCGTCGTGCATGGTCTTGGAACATAGTTCCACCTAATCTTCTTAATTTTGTCATCTAAATAAGAAAAATATGCACCTGTTAAACAATTGCAACAAATTGAAAACTATGCATTAATTAAACAATGAAAGATATATTAAATATAATTAATTCACAAAAGTTTTTTTTTTTTTTTTTTTTTAAGGTAGAAATAAATTATATTTATTTTAGCCTTTTGATTAATTTGCAATAACTTTTATGTACATTACGTAACATGTAATTTTAGTTTAAAAAAAATTCTACCAGGTACTGCTTTAATTATTTTATTTTTATTTTTATTTTTTTTACAGTGGCACAGTGCATTAAACAATGCACCTAGGATTCTAAGTGTTGAGTGTGACTGCCATCATCATTCATGAGAATGGCCGTCAGACATTGTGCATTGGGAATTATTATACTGAAGTTTAACTAACAATGTTCTATCTGTTAACATAATCATGATTTTCTTTTAAGTATGATTAACTGCAGTAATGAGTAATAAATTTTCAATTTAAATATTGGCTTACATCTGAAATTAAATGCAACACATAGTCAGATCACTATACATACCAAGTAGTTCTGTATATTATTATCATTCAAGTCCATTTCAAAATCTTCCACCTCTTTAATTGTTGTTAGGGGAAATTTTTTAGTTAATTCAATTTGTCTGGAATACTTTGATTCAGATATGGATAGTAGGAAAGTGAAAGGAAGTGTGTGTGGGGGGGGACTATAGTTTACTTAAGTAAATTAACAAAAGAAACTAGAACATAGTGTGTAATGTCAATCAAAAAACTTTTTTTCTACAATATTTAAATATATTAAATAGCCTAAAAATTTTATATATAAGGAAGATAGTAACAGCAGAAATGTTTAGGTTTTCATAAGAATCCACTTTTTTCATGCTTTCTAAAATTTAAGTACTTTTGCGTTAAGTTTTTGAACATTGCTACCAACCAGTTAAAATTCAGAAAGGAATATTAATATTGCTTACCACAAGAAACATTTTACATATGTATTTTGGTGGAATTCAATCAAACAGATGCTCAAAATGAAAAATCAAAATTCAATTCCCTTTAAAAAAGTTCATTGTGAGAACTTTCACCGCTTTCCCCAGAGGCATCAAGATTAATTTCATTCCTTCTTCTAAGACTCAAAAACTATCTACAACTGCATTTCAAAATTCAATTTAAATTAATTAAAAAAAAAAAGAAACTTTACTGAGATTAGCCTAGGCAGATTTTAATAAAGACTTCAGAAAAGATGTTAGAAATTATATAAAAATTTAACTTAAAAATCATGTTACTTTTATTTAATTTTTAAATAATTAGATGTAAATTTTTTGCACTCTGAATTTAACATATTAAAAAGAAAAACTGTCAACATAGAAAATTATTTTCAAGATGTAAACAAATGTTTTTTAATAAAACAAGGCATACAAAAGGGTTCCAATTAGGGTGGAAGAATCTTGTTTTTATTTATTTATTTTCTCTCCCATTTTTAACATTGAGTGAAATTTGTGCACTCTTCTGAGACCAATTATTATTTGGGGGTGGGGGGGGGGGCTGAAAACAGGTTATTCAGAAAATTGAACAATCTTGAAATTAAAGAACTTTCACAAAATTCAACAAATTTAAATATACTTCACAAATTTTAGAAGTTTTCAAAAAATTTGAGTATTGAAAATTCATTTTGTTAGTCAGCTGCAAAAATAAAATACATTACATTTCTACAATAAAACACCAGAAAAAAACAAAAAACAAAATTACTTTCAGGCAAAATACTAGCTAAGTCAAAAATAAATAAATAAATAAATAAAAATAAATAAGTTTCATCAACTTTTAGTGCAAAATAAATGCCCATTCCATTGAACAGCAGTTAAAAAAAAAAAAAGGACAGATTTAAGCAATTAAATATATTGAAAAATTATATATATATATTTTTTTTTTTTTTTTTTTTTGAGAAATCTCACTTTGTTCCTCAGCAAGTATGAGAAATTGGCATGTTTTATCCCTGATAGGAACACTGTACAATATTAAAAGAAAAAAAAAAAATAATTGTACTTATGTAAGTTTAATGTCCACACAATATATAATCAATGATTCTTGCAAACCATGTTTAAATGGCTAGCAGCCCTGACTATTTATATTTCTGTAAGATACAAGTTATCTTTCTTGAATTCTACATTTCTTAATATGTCACCGCTATATATTACACAATTTTTAATATTTATATAGTACATAACTCCTTTTTCATTATATCAAACATATTTCAATACTATTAAATCTAGACAAAGATACGGAAATTAAAAATATATATTACAATTACAAACACACATTTATTACCCAGACATTATGCAAACTTACATAATATATTAATTTACACATGTTTCAGTTTTGTTATATGCATACATATTTATATTTATAAATACTTGAGAACAATATGCTTTTTTTTTTCCTTTATAAAGCAATACTTTTACTTTCTGATTATACAATACATTCATTTCTAGAATCTTGAAATAGTATCAATCTGACACATTTATGAGAATATGACATTTAATAATCATAAATGAAACAATAAATCTTTACCATAAAGCAAAAGCTATTTTTTACATGTAAGCAAATATTTATTTCTCAATGAAAAAAAAAAAAATATATATATATATATATATATATATATATATATACACACACACACATACAAGAAAAATCCCCTTATGAACTCACAAATCTTAGTAAATAAATAAAAGTATGTTAAAGTTACAAGCCTATAAGGGTTTTTTCACAAAAAAGATCTTTTGCAATGTGGTTGAAATAATTGGATTTTCAAATTAAAGACGAGGCATGGGTAAAAGTCCTTAAAGATTTTCAACTCTGGAAAATACTTCAAATCTAGCTCATTCTTTTGCTGCCAGTTTGCTTAATTTTTACTCTATGCAAATGAGCTTTTGACAAAAGTTGCTCAATATATCTAGAGTTCAACCTATGCAATAAAAAATTTTCTATCTCACATACATGCACAGTAAATCAATATTTACTAATACAAAATATAAATGCTCATACCTCAGTGAATATTACACATGAGGAAATTGTTTCAAAATAATGTTTCTCTAATGTTTTATCAAATTTTCTGTAAATTTTGATGGAAATCCGTTCTAATTATAAGCAAAAAAAGGTTTCAAAATATTTAATAACTTTTGAAAAGAAATTATATCTGCCTAAATAATTGCACAATTTCCTCATCAAAACAAACAAATATTGTACATTGTATGCACAACAATGTGTTAAAGTTAGAAGTTATTTGTAGCTTTTTATAATACCGGGTGATCTAAAGTATGTGCACTCTTCTTCAACTTGTGGTTGGTCCCCTATTTGCACTCCGAATTAAATCGATATTGGAAAATGTGAATTTTTAAATGTTCTTCGCATGTCTGAAGTCATGCGCTGTTTTGTTCAATATTTTTTTTAGAAAATCCAAAAAGTGTAAAAAGAAAAAAAAAATTCTAAAATTTTGAACACCCACTGTATAATCCTCTAAGTAAAACATTCACATTTTCTTTGCATGCAAAAGGAGAAGTGTATAACAGCAGAATTAGTGTAACAGAAAAATAAAATTATAACAAATAAATAACAATACACCCACAGGAAATTACTTTAAAGAAAAATTACAGATATAGGAAGAAAGGCAAAGCATTCACAAGCATTTTTACAAACACAACTTGCATAAAAGAATGCTAGAATATATGAAACTGAGAGATAGAAAAAAGAATCAGAGGTGTAGATTGAGGGTCAGAATATAAGTCATATATTATGGGGGGGGGGGGGAAATAAGAAAATAAGAATTATTTTTTAGAAAATTTCATTAATTCCTTCATTACTGAATGCGGTGAACGAGTTTACCATAACAATTGTTCTTGTATGGCTGGGGCTAAGTCTAAAAAAAAAGGTGCTTCCTAGGCACTGTATGCATTGTCGATTCAGTTCATATGTTGCCACTGAAGATAAACTAAATGACTGTCATCTGGTAATGTGAAGCAATCAAAACACAAAAGTACCAAACAACAATTATTTAGTCACTGATAAAATCAAAACCTAATTTAAAAGAAAAAAAAAATCACCATACATATTGAGGGGTTGAAATCAGTGTTGTGCACGAACGCGTTCATTTGAACGCGTTCATGAGCTTAGCTCAAAAATTTTGAGTTTTGAGTTGAACTTCGCTCGTTTTTTAAATAATGAACTTGAGTTGAGCGTAGTTCGTTTTTTACACGAACTTGAGCGTGAAAAAGCAATTCAAACTCAAACTCATATTAAATATTTCTGTCTGAAATATGGAAAGTAAAGTAGAAGAAGAAAAGGACAGAAAAGAAAATAACTGTGCAAAATGGATTCCTGAAAAAAAAAAAAAAAAAAAAAAAAAGGCATTTGGGAAAAAAGGCACCATAAAAAGGGGCACCCGGAAAAAGGACACTTTTGCAATTTGCATTTCACAAAAATAATAAACATCAAATAACGAATTTAAAGCGTGATTTTTCATAATACATTTTTAGAAATTTCAATCAATTAAATTCGTACCATTTTTACTTAGTATATACCTGGGGAAAGGGGGGGGGGTCTAGGAGCAGACAGAAAGAGAATAATTATTTTTATATCACTTTCTTATTTATTTTAATTAAACTTTGTCTAATAGTCACTTGCTGTTTATGAAAAAAATACAGTGTCACACATACTTCGGGGGCTGAAGGTGCGGGGGAGAGGAAATTTTTTTTTTATATCATTGACCTGGGATCGAACCCAGCACTTCCTGTCTAGCAGCTCTGAAGGCATTTCCACATATATTAATTTGCAATTCGAGTGTAATATTATAGTGATATTTAATTACATTTAAAGTTTTGTGGAAATTATGTTATCAAAGAATGGCAAAATTTCGTTGCGTATTTTCCGAAATATTTATAAATTGTCTGTATTTTATGAAATGCATTTTTTTTTATTTATTTAATTAATTTATTTTTTAATAAATATTTACGATTTTGAAAATATTTTATGTAGATTCAGTATATTTTTAGTTACGAGAAACGATAACCATATAATATAAATAACTTTTTGAAATATTTAAGGCAGCGTTTAATGGAATAATCATCATTTTTGTTAAATTCTAAATTTAGTTTTAGGATCTATCTAAGATGAAAATGGTAATAAAAATTTCCCGCTTTCATATAGTTGAATAGTTATTTCTTAAAACAAATAAAGAAATAAGTAATAATTATTTGTTTAATAAAACAAATAAATAAATAAGTAAAATTTGAAACCATATAAATATTATGATGCGCATTATTAATACAGCATTTTCCCCCGTTCTTTGTATGCCCTAACTAAAATTTGAAAGAATCTAGAATCTACATTCGTTCTTCTTGGTCAAAATGCTTTCGACATCATGTGGTTTTCTTGGAACTATAAGCGGAATCCAATGTATTGAGAATTGTGACTGGTATACGCCGATTTGTCAGTGGGGGAGATTTGTTGTGTGGGCAATTCTGGTACACAAAAGCAATTGCCTAAAGCCCTTTCCTTTTTTCATTGATAAGAAGAATTAAATGGTTAAAATGAGCGTTCGCATGGGAGTAAAAATCACACAGAACTCGTTTGCTTTGCAACGTGGTAGGTCTTGTATAAGATAAAAATAAATTACTTCTTTGCTTAAATGTGTATTTTTAATATTAAGTTCTTAATTTGATCATTTAATAGAAATAAATCTATAAGATAGTAGAAATAAAGTCATATATATATATATATATATATATATTGAAAACCTTTTCAAACATTGCATTAGATGAAAATAAGCGTCACATGAAGTACTAGAAAAATTATGAATAAGTCCATGAGGCAATTAATAAATTTTAATAACAGGAGACTTAGCGTTGGAATATTAAAACTCGAATAAACTACAACATCAGAAACGCCAATTTTGCATTTCCAATATTTTTCTTTGGCGTTTCTGACGTAGTAGTTTATTCGGGATTTAATTAATAAATGTTATTGAAATGCTAAAAGTTTTATGATGTTATATAATAATAATAATAATAATAATTCAAATTAATTTTTATTTTCCCTCCATTTTCGGCTTTTACAATCAAATATTTTTTTTTTTTTTTTTTTCTATTTTATGATAGATGCGGTATATATTGAACCGCAGTGTACTATGCATTTAGAATTGCATAAATGCGTATTAAAACATATATTTAAAAAATCCACTGTTCCAAATATTTTGACAGTAAAATAAGGAAGCAAATATAGGTCGGAAAAAAAATAGTTTTCCATATAAAGCTTTAAACGTTAAGTATTAATATTTAGGTAAATGTAATTAAATTCATGTTATCAGTCATGTCTTTAAATTACTAGGAAGGAAGACAATGTCATCCAATCTCTTCATTTTAAAGCTTAGATTCATAAGTAAAGCAAAAAACAATCTTCGGAGAAAACATTTTGTGAATAAAAATTAATGCAAATTTTACCTGCACCCGACCAGCAAAGCAGGTAATAAGTGATTACCCGACCCGATGCGTTTCTCTCTTGTGAGAAATGCGTCCTCTCTTGCGATTAAAAGGGTAGAAAGTATGGATCCCGGAAAAAAGGGCACCGGAAAAAAAGGCACCCGGAAAAAAGGGCACTTTTCCAATTCGCAAATCGCAAAATAATAAATACCAATTAATGAATTTAAAAAATGACTTTCAAACTACATTTTTAGAAATTTCAATTGATTTGGTACAACATTCATTTAGTATATATCTCGGGGAAGAGGGGGGAGGGGGGCAGGAGCAGATCGAAAGAAAATAATTGTTTTTACAAAAACTCTTACCGATTTTAATGAAACTTTGTATAATCACGTACAATTTGTGAAAAAAATGACAGTAAGTGGCAGGCCAACTTGGGGGGGGGGTTAAAGAGGGGGGGGGGGCGGAGGAAAATAAAATTATCTTTTATAGCCCCGTTTTACCGTTTTACCGTTTTACCGATATATTCTATAATTATCAGTCACTTTTTATGAACATCACAATGAGTGTTTTACACATCTGGGGGGGGGGCGCAGATAAAATTAAAAAACATTATTCTTTAAACTACCGTATACTCGATTAAAAATAAAAGCTTTGTATGTATACAACTTCCTGCTTATGAAAATTACAGTGAGTCTACACATATCTGGACGAATTGCTACGGGGGGGGGGCAGAGTGAAGAAAATATTTGTTTTTATATCACCATGCTACATATTTATATTAAACTTTGTACGAGTATCTTTCATTTTATTAAAATTACAGTGAAAGTGACCGAAAATTGATAAGGGGGGGGGAAGTGGGGGCAAATGAAAAATAAAATAATTTTTTTAAAAAACACTTATTACAGTTTGTTTTATTGTTTTATTTGCATTTTGTGTAAATATCAGTTAGTATTAATGAAAAATTACAGGGAGATACTCAAAAATACAATGTATGATTTAAATCTGTAAAAAAGTTGCTAAAAAATGAAATTTCTTCTTTTAATCTGTCTCTTTTGTCCATCCCCCCCCCCCTCACGCAGAAATAAAAAACTTACGCTTTCGTTGATGTTTAGCATCAGTTTTACAAGGAGAAATTTAAAAATGTGCCCTTTTTTCCGCAATCCTTAAAATAGGGCACCGGAAAAAATGGCACTTTTCTTAATTGTTACTTGTAAAATACTTGTTAAACATGGACGATAGCAAAAATTTTTTGTTTCTACGAGGGGAGGGGGAGAGACAGATCAAAGTAAAAAATTCTGTTTTAGAATAATCTTTTACCAATGTTTGATATTAACTTTTAATTACTGTCTAATATTAACAATGTATTGAATTTTTGGATTGCGGAAAAAGGGCACCGGAAAAAAGGGCACTTTTTTAAATTTCTCCTTGTAAAACTGATGCTAAACATCAACGAGAGTGTAAGTGTTTTATATCTACATCGGGGGAAGGACAAAAGACACAAATTAAAAGAAGAAAATTCATTTTTGAATAATTTTTTTACAGATTTAAATTATACATTGAATTTTTGCATACCTCAGTATAATTTTTCATTAATAGTAATTGATACTTACACAAAATGCAAATAAAACAATAAAACAAACGATAATAAGTGTTGTTTAAAAAGATTATTTTATTTTCCATCTGTCCCCCCCCCTACCCCCCACCCTCTTATCAACTTTAGTTAACTTTCACTATAATTTTAATAAAATGAAAGTGATAGTGGTACAAAGTTTCATATAAGTAGGTAGCATGGTTATATAAAAACAAACATTTTCTTCACTCTGCCCCCTCTTAGCAAATCGTCCAGATATGTGTACACTCACCGTAATTTTTCATAAGCAGAAAATTGCGTAGATACAAAGTTTTTTTAAATCGACAATGCGGTAGTTTAAAGAATAATATATTTTACTTCTATCTGCGTCCCCCTTGTCCCCCCCCCCAAATGTATAATACCCTCATTTTGATCTTCATAAAAGTAAGTGATAGTTACAGAATATGTCATTAAAATCGGTAAAATGGTGATATAAAAAATATTTTATTTTCCCTGTCCCCCCTCTCTTTAACCCCCCCCCCAAGTATGTCTGACCTTACTGTGATTTTTTTTTTCACAAATTGTATTCTATTATACAAAGTTTTTGTTCAAATCGATAATAGTGTAGTTTAAAGAAGAATATATTTTATTTCCATCGGTTCCCCCTTGCTTCCCCCCCCCCTAGGTATATAATGCACTCATTGTAATCCTTCATGAAAATTAAGTGGTAGTTATAGAATATATCATTAAAATCGCTAAAATGGTGATATAAAGAATCACTTTATTTTCCTCTCCCCCTCTTGTTTAACCCCCCCCCCACTAAGTATGTCTGACACTCACTGTAAATTTTTAATAAATTACACGTGATTGTACAAAAAAAATTTTCATCAATAATAGAGTAATATAAGAAGAATATATTTTATTTTTATCTGCCCCCCTTGCTCCCCCCAGGTATATAATACACTCACTGTGATCTTCATAAAAAGTTAGTGATAGTTATAGAATATATCATTAAAGTAGGTAAAACTGTGATATAAAAGATAATTTTATTTTCCTCTGCACCTCCCTCTTTAACCCCCCACCCCTAAAGTTTGCCTGACACTTACAGTAATTTTTTCACAAATTGTACGTGATTATACAAAGTTTCATTAAAATCGGTAAGAGTTTATGTAAAAACAATTATTTTCTTTCGATCTGCTCCTGCCCCTCTCCCCCTCCCCCCCATCTTCCCCGAGATATATACTAAATTAATGTTGTACCAAATCAATTGAAATTTCTAAATGTGTAATTTGAAAGCCATTTTTATATATCATTATTTGATATTTATTATTTTGCGATTTGCGAATTGAAAAAGTGCCCTTTTTTCCGGGTGCCCTTTTTTCCAGTGCCCTTTTTTCCGGGATTGCTACCAAGAATATAAAAATTTTTTCCCAAAGGAATAAAATCCATATGAGTTTGAGTTACTTTTCCCGCTCAAATTCATGAGGAAACGAACTTTGCTCAGCTCAAGTTCACAATTTAAAAAACGAGCGAAATTCAGCTCAAAACTGAAAAAGTTTTAATTAAACTCATGAACGCGGAACTGCGCAACTCTGATTTAAAACAACGGAACCTCTAAATGATAGAATTTGTTTCCTATTAATAAGTTCTCATGCCCATAAACAAACGTATTGAAAATTTGAGAATAAAAAGCCATGCAAAAACCGTGGGTACACTATTCAGAAGTGTTTGCTAAATAAATTTTTACCACAATTAAATTAATAAGTTATAATTAAGAATTATAAGTTAATAAGTTTAATTAAGCGTAAAATTAAAAATATTTTTTATGGTAATTGGTAATTTTAGAAAAAAAAGGGAAATTACCTATGAAAGTGTTCACAGAGGATAAGATCTATTAAAAAAAAAAAAAAAAAAAAAAAAAAAAAAAAAAAGTACGTAAAAATGAACTTTTAGTGAGCTTCGCTCGTTTTTAAAAATGAACTTGAACTGAACGCGTTCATTTCTTTCAGACATGAGTTTGAGCGCGAACTAACTCGTTTTTTACACGATGAACTTGAGTTTGAACTAGTTCGTTTTTTTTGTGAACTTGCACAACACTGCTTAAAACATATAGAAACACCAAAATCTCGAATTCCGATTTTTGACATGATTATAATACTTTCCTTACATATGTATGTTCGGAAAGTAAAAATCTGTAATTGGAATTTAGAATCTAAATTGTGGCTCTAGTTAAAAAAGCTACATGGCATCCTTATAAATTCTAGTCCCCTTTGAAAGTGGAAAGTTCTAGAAACCCCTACTAGAATTTTAGAGAGTTTGCCTAATCTATATTATCGATGTCAAACTTATTTAAGAATCTCTGCAGATAAATGCGAATACAAGAGGCGAGTTTCAGCAACTATAATCTTGGTTTATATCCATTTCCAGAAAATCAAGCGAGAATTTCTCGCAATAAAGGATTCAG
>CAWVNO010002849.1:0-52182 GCA_963930645.1 Salticus scenicus | reverse complement strand
TCCAGAATGTTTCTTAAAAAAAATAATTATGCGTGCAGTTTCTAAAGTTCAAATACTGCTATATATATCTATATCTATATATATATATTAAGTATGAGTTACGAAATCTCATATAACAACTACGTTATCAAATTACTTTTAACAATACACTGAAACAAACAAAGGAGCAAAAATTTTTAAAAATGAGTAAAATTTCGTCAAATTAGAATATGTTACATACTCAGAATACCTCCGAAGCAAATGTACTCAAATTAAAAAAATCCGCATGTACTTATTTTTGAGTATTCTGATAGGCTCAAAAATTGACATCAAACGTTGGAAATCCCAATATCCCCTTGATATATTTTTTCACAAACTAGTATGAATCCGTCACGAAATATAATTGTGGAAATTTGAGGAAATAAATTTTATATTTGAACTCTTTCTGTGTTTAAATCTGTAAAAATTCTATTGAAGAACTTCTTTCAGTTCAGTACGATTACAATAAACTATGAAGTGTACATATATTAGTTTGAAAAAATGCTACATTTCATAAAAGAAATAAGTATTTTTTTTTCTTTTAAACAACATTAGTTATTTCAAAATGATTATGTCCATTTACTCAATTTAATTACTTCATTTTAAACAGTGCAGCTCTGAAAGAGTTAATTTTTGTGTAATTCG
The DNA here is from genome assembly GCA_963930645.1 of Salticus scenicus. Lineage (NCBI taxonomy): Eukaryota > Metazoa > Arthropoda > Arachnida > Araneae > Salticidae > Salticus > Salticus scenicus. Next base: position 51,519 of record CAWVNO010002849.1, on the reverse strand, counting down.
GAATATTGTCCAAAAGTTTGTATACTCATACAAGTCAACCTAACCCGGAATATTTTTATTCCCGCCCCTTACAGTCTATTTTTTCATACCAGGCTTTTTTTAGAGTGCTTTTCTTCTTATTTAATCGTAAATATATTTGAAGAGAATTGCTCTAAAAATTAAGTGGTGTACAGACAAAAGGGGCGGGAACTAACAATTTTTCAGTGTATGTGTGCAAACATGCATACTCAACCATAGTTTATTAAAAATAGTACTGTAAAGAAAAAGAAAACTTATAACAAAACTGAAAACCCATTTTTTACAAAGATACAATAAGATTTCCTAAATATATTTTTTTAGAGTGTACAAATTAATCACATTGCTGTCATAATCATAAATTGTTCTATAGAAAATACCTTATTTTATATATCTAAATTGCATATCTATATCGCTTCTTTTTTTACGTAGTATAATGATATTAAAATGATTAAAGGCAGAAACTCATAGGCTGTCGTGTGTCGGAATTCTTTTGTGTGGAACTACACGCATGTAAGTAATGCCGTTTCAACCATTTCTTAGAAGAAAATATTACTATGATTGTGAATAACAAATATATACCGACAACATACCTGATATTACTTGTTTAACTAACACAGGAAACTTTTCGACATTACGGCTATTTAAGAAGAATGTTGTTTATTTATTTATTTATTTTTTATTAGTTTTTAGCTTTAATTTCCGTGAAATAATCCAATAAACACACGAATATTAAAGAGATTTTAAAATGGTAAAAAAATTGTTTGTCTTAGAGTTAATTAGTGAAAAAAAAATAATATTAACATGTGCATAATTCATTTTATAATTTAAAACTCACATTTTTTATAACATTTACAGAATATCACTTGAACTTTTACTTAAGAAACTTAGAATTATTGAATATATATATATATATTTACATAGAGTTGCATATAATAATATAATTTAAAAAAGTATAAAAGATAGGAATTAAAAATAAATTTACTTATACATTTTTTAATTTTACTTATTTCTAAAACCGTTTTTCTTAAGCATCTTATAAAGCCTCTTTTAAAATCACGTAAATATATTTTTGTGAAAATCCCTTTGCTTGTTTGAAAAAGCAGAAATTCTGTAATTCAGAAAGTGAGCAGCTGCAGTTGTTATTATATGCCTATCTTACAATTGCTGAAGTATCGTCTTGTGAATTAATTCTTTAGAAAACATGTACCTTTTTAACCGCATAAGTTGAACATATTTCCTATTTAATTCATTTTAATTGAAGGAAAATGCCTGGTATGAAATAACTAGGGCGAGGTTTGAAAAAATAATTGAAGGTTTTGTAATGGATGCATTTTTAAAAGAGAGTGAGTGGAAAATTTATGTTGCAGTTATTGAATCATATAATCATATAATTAAGCAAGTTCCTGAAGATGTATAACTTATCTTAAGATTTTTTGTAAAAGGTTTTTTAATTTATGTGAAATTATTACTAACTACTAGTAAATATCCATAGCGTAAAATGAATTTTGTTTAGCTTCCTTTTTATGAAGGCTTTTTGTATATCTTATATTCCCTATTTTGACCCTTATTAAATATGTAATATGTTCTCATATTAAAAAATATATAACTTTATTTATTGTTTAAATGCATACTGTGAAGCATTATCTCATTTATATCATATCTGAAATAGGCTTTGCCAAGTGTTTGAATTGGAGTGTTATAAAAAAAATAGAAATGAAAATAGAAATAATTTAACAAAAAAATTCTGAAAATGGTGCCTATGAAGATTTATACTGAAAAAAAAAAAGAAAGAAAGAAAGAAAAGAAACATTTTTTGGAGAAGCGACGCAAGCAAATAATTAAATGAATGCACAGGACTTTTAATAATTTAAGTGATTATAGAGGTACTTTTTTAATTTAAACTAAGTATGTATACAAATTTTGAGAACCCACGATACTTTGAACGTTGTCTTGATTTATTTTATTTTTATTTTATTTTATTTTCCTTTATCAGTTATTATGCATCTATTACAGCGGTCCATTGTAGAAAATAGTGGAGGTAACGTTCCTATCTCGAAAACAGTACGTGATAGGAGTGGGGAGTAATTTACAAAGTTATAGAGCATCATCGAATTATCCACATGAATGAATAATAGAATATTAAAAATGTATATTTGTTTGTCCGCGCTTTTGTATACTGCGACGTGAGAAAACGATTTTAAAAAGAAACAAACAATCAGTTTCAATGTTCCAGTTTCTGTCCATCTCCTGCAATGCACATTTTGACCCTTGCTTATAATAGGCACACAGACCACTGCAAAAAAAAAAAAAAAAAAAAAAAACTTCATTTTTTTTTTTTATTCAGACGATTTCAATAATAATTCAATTTCAATAATAATTTGTGCAATAATAGATGATTTCAATAAGATAATTTTTAGTATAGAAACAAGCACAGTTTCGAAAATTTCACCTCTAACACAAAATTTCGTACACCTTATATTAGCAAGATAACGCAATAAACTTAAACAGTTGGAGTCTTATTCCAATTTTTAATGACACTTATTAATTATATGTTTTAATTAAATGTTAAAAAATACTTAAAAAAATACCTGTTTTTATGGATTCGAAACTATTATCTTAGAAATCATAATGTAAAATAATTCTATATACATAATACTAATAATTCTATATTCGTATAAAAATTAATATCTAACGTTTAAAATATAGAATTTACTCTCCCTAATATAGTTTAAATGCTTTTAGGGATTTATTCATGCGAGCATCATCAGCTGTTATCGTAACTTCTAACAATTACTATTAACCCGTTAACGCCCGAATTAATTTTGATAAATATATATTTATGAATATTTTACTTCTAAATTATTTTAAACAACTGACAGTAAAGTATATTAAATTAAACAATTCTTCTGATATTAAAACCCGAATAAACTACTACGTCAGAAAGGCCAAAAGAAAAATAATTGCGATGCATACAGCTTACTTTCCACATCAAGACTTACACTTTTCTGAGTTTAAAACTTATTTATATTGAGCATATGGACAGATTACTACTTTTGTTGTATTGACTTAACACAGTATCTGATGAAGTTTATTAACTGTTGAAAAGATCGTCTTATTTGCGTTGACCGCTAAGAATAAGCTGAAAAAAAAAGTCAAGTAAAAATTAATTAAAGATTAAAACTGGTTACCCAAGAACACATCCAAGAGGCAGTATATCGGTTAAAGTAAATTTATTAAATATTCCAAAGCATCTAATTTGGAGCGTGACCATAGTTGGAATAACAGTGCAAATCTTACAGCATGGAGTGGCAAAACAATCGCGAGAATCAGGCCGGGCCCCAGGCCCGAATCACTCTTGAGTCTTTACATCGTTGATAATCAGTAAGAAAGTGTGTGCTCCTAAATTGAAGCAAAACAAATGACAATGCCTTTGGCGTTGAATTATACGCCAAGTTCAAAATTTAAGATAGAGAATGGTTGCATTACGTTAGGAATATTCATATGTATATTTTTAAAAAGCCACGAATAATTTATTGGCCGTTGTTAGTGAATGTTGGCATGATTTCGCCAAGCTTTAGACCCTGGGAAAATAACTAGCTAAGCAAATATTCTATTTAACCGTTGATGTAAAATTGGTGACAATAGGTTGCAGAAGTTACATTTCGATGTAAGATTAAAAGAGACCGAATTAATTATTTTCTGGTTTCACAAAATAAAAGGATAGAAATAAGTCAAAACATTATCATTTACAGAGCAAAAAGAATTTCCAGTACGTTAGGCTTGCTAAATGAATACTGGGAACTGATCAAAGATTTTTTGTTTCAGCTACATTGAAAAAGGCATGAAAGGGAAGATATAAAAATTAGAAAACGCATATTGTAAATTTATTATTTATAGGTTAAAAACAGTTATTCAATTATATTTTAAATAGTTGATTTAAGATTAAAGAATTTTATTTATAATTTTATTTATTTAGAGAATTTACCTATCTTTTAAAGAAAAGAATATAAATTTTATAATATATGATAATCTATACCACATATTTTCTCCCCCTTGCCACAAAAGAATTGCAACCATGCTCTTTCTAAATTAACAATTGTATAGGAATGTAATTAACACAAATAAAGAATCAAATATAGTAAAATAACACACTAATATAATAAAAATAAGCTTATATGTAATTATATAAAATAAATGAATAAAATGGAACTATGGTCACGTAAACACAAATACAATTCAATAATAAGCAAGCAATGATTATAAAATGCTACACTTAAGATGACATGACAAACTTTTTTTTATTTTATTTATTTTTATAAAGTCCATTGCTTCTTATGCCAAGTAGATATATTTTGTAATATATCTTTCATTAATATATATATAAGTGCACTCTTCAATATAAGTCATGACAAAAATTTTATTAAAAGACGTCTTGATGAGCCATAAGGTTGCTAAAAACGAATAAAAACCATAGCTTTATTTCAGCTAGGTATGTTATTGCTCATCACCATTTATTTATTTATTTTTAAATTGCAGTATCAAATTTCATGAAATATAAAACATTGCCTTATGTAAGGTAACGACACCAGTGCTCGTCACTCTTAAGGCCTTATTTTTAAAATGTTTGTTTTTTTTTCGCGTGGCATTCGTGTGGAATTTATGTATCAATTTTATACTTTGGTCTATTTTATACACTGATTCTTCTAGTTGTTGTTAGACACTTTCAATTTTTCAATACGTTAAGCCAATTTAAAAAAAAAAAATAAAAATTAAACCTATAAAAATGCACCAGTGCTCGTCACTTGAAAACTGCGTTTCACCAGTAGTCGTCAGGTGTTTGCACCAGTGGTCGTCATGTAAATAAAACGCAACAATTTGCTCAATAGTTTGGTTTTAATTGCGTTTTTCCAAAATTAAATGAAACAGAATATCTTTGGAACATATTTAGAACCCAAATCCATTCTTAGGGTTTAAAACACAAAACATTAAATGGTAAAATTCAAAATATTGCGAATAAAACAAATTCATATGTGAAATAATTGGAAAATTCTTTGCTTTTAAGAAAAGTTTTCAAAATTTTATTCGTTCTCAAAAATATCTTTACTTAAAGCAGAGGGTAAGTAGCAAGGGAGGGGGTAATAATCTCGTTTTTAAGAGTGACTATGTTCCAAATTATCGCAGTAAGTTTGATTTTACCATGCTTTTTATTAACGTGCATTCTTATTTGTTTGGCCAGTACAAATATTACAATTCATTTTTAACTAACTTCCCGACTACCTAGACATTTGAAACTTTCAGAATAGTTCAGAACACGATGAAGATGCATTTTTTAAATACTTTTAGCCAACTGCTCCGGGTCCCTGCAGCCTTCGGCAGCGTTATCAGTACAAATCTTGCAATCGATTTTTAACTGACTTCTCGGCTAGTTAGACATTTGAAACTTTCAGAAGACGGTAACAATGGATTTTTTAAATATTTTTAGCCAATTGTTTCGGGTTCTCGCTGCCTTCAATAGCATTTATATGATTTAAAAGAAAATTTTAAAACACGGTATATAAAACATTCTTTTTGTATTGCAATTATTTTTTTTTTTTAACGTATGGGTTGATTATGCGTACCTAACACATAGTATAAAGGAATTTTGAGAAATCCTTCACCTCTCCTTCCTCATTAAGTGTGGGGTGGATGCAAAAACATGTTTTCAACATGTTATTTTTTTTTTTTTTAACGTATGGGTTGATTATGCGTACCTAACACATAGTATAAAGGAATTTTGAGAAATCCTTCGCATCTCCTTCCTCATTAAGTGTGGGGTGGATGCAAAAACATGTTTTCAAGAGTAATTATTCTCCAAATTATATCAGGAAAGCAATTTTTTGATGCGTTGATTGGTTATGCGTGCCCAAAAATACTGTAAAGGTATTTTGCGTAATTCTTTCAGACCAAATTTTGAGAAAGGGTAGCAAAAACGTATTTCTACGCATACCTCTGCTCTAAATAATCTTACAAAGGCGATTTCTGATGTGTGAGCTGGTCATACACATCCAACACCTAGTATAAAGAGATTTTGCGAAGATCTTTCGTCTATAAGAGGGTGGCAAAAAAAAAATATATATATATATATATATATGTTTTCAAGCTCAACTCTGCTGCAAATTATTTTTGGGAGGGGATTTTTTTTATGCGTTGGTTGGTTGTGTGTGTGTACCTTACACGCATTATAAGGCGATTTTGCAAAATTACGCTTCCCCTCTTCTCTCGGCCGGGCGGACAAAAAACACGTTTTTAACCTTAGCTCTATTCCAAATTAACTCAGAAAGGCGAGTTTTGATATGTGGGTATTGGTTATACGCAATATGTAATTTGATAATATTTTGTTAAAATTCTAAATTTATCCGTGGGAGAGGGGGGGGGGGGGATAAAAGCGGTTAAGTCTATGCCGAAGGCAGTAGAAGCCAATCATCATATTGCGGGACGGAAAGCTATTACAGAAGCCAGCGGGAATACTAACTGCGGTTTCGACTGATGTCAATGTTTTTTTTTTTTTTTTTTTTTTTGATAATGATAGGAATTCTTTCCTATTTTGCCATCGAAGGTGGCATAGCTTGTTAGTATTATTCTACACATCAAGCTAATGTTATCAAATATTATGGATATTAATGTTATCAAATGTTAATGTTAATTAATGTTATCAAATATTATCGTACAATTTTAATTATTTAAGACCAACAGTCAATAGGGTAATTTTGATCAACATTTTAACTATTTGTTTATCTTACATAATTAATATAATGTATAAACAGAAAAACTTGCTTAAGAAATGTTTTTGTTTAATATTTTCTATATAAGTTTTTACTCACCTGCATCTAACATAACAAAAAAGCCTTAACATAATTTTGAACCGACTCACAGTCATGCTAACTATGAAATTAAGCCTTTGTATTTTATCATTTTCGAAATATATATGAATTAAAATTAAATTATCACGGTCAGTAAAAAACTTAAACATCACTTAAATACATCTTAAATACATCATAAAAATTTAAAATACATTAGACAAATGTATGGAGTAATCATGTCTGTTTTTCTAAAATGTATAACAGAAAACTAGAAAAAGCTCTTTATAACTAAATACTTTTAAGTGCGATTGTTTAATTTTTCCGGCAAAATAATATGGAAAATTTTAGGTGGTTTAAAGTCAGTCATAGTGAATTAAAGGTACCATGACTGACTGCATTTAAACAAGCTATACAAAAGTTACAAGTGCAATAAAGTTCACGTTCTTGAGGTTAAAAATACATTTGTTTACATTTACGAATACCCCTGACGACTACTGGTGCCGATAGTCAAATTAAAGTAAAAATTATACCATCATAATTCTAAACGAAAATACAGTATTTTTCATCAAAAAAGTTACCCAGTTATTAAAAATGTTAAAACACCAGTGTTCGTCAGGAGTGACGAGCACTGGTAAAACGTGCAAAATATGCACCAGTAGTCGTCATACCTTAAAAACCTTTATATTATGTCAAATTTTAAAAAGTTGCGCATAAATCGTATTCTGCATTTCATAAGCATTACATACAATGCTTTATGAGCAATGTCAAATGCAGCAAACAACAAAATATATTAAAAAATGCATATCCATTCCCTTAATCATTTGCCTTACGTTGACTCAATTCAATTGTAATTTAACGTATACTTCCCTTATTTTATTTCTCCCTACTCTTCCCCAATAGTTGAAATCGAACTTTTTATGTCATAAGAAGCAGAAGGCTTTGGAGAATCTTACGCGGGTAGATTCAAATTCATACAGGTTGTAAAACGGTTATTTTAACACTTCTTTTAAGAGGGTGACGACTACTGGTGCAGATTTTAGGGGTGACGAGCACTGGTGTCTTTACCTTAAATATAAAAATAGCAACCAATATATTTTTCATATGTATCTTATGCAGCGAATTCTAAAATTTTATTTAGAATATTAGCAAGCAGTAGTATAACATATGCTAGTCATGTCCATGATAAGTAGAGGAAATATCTTTACCTCTCTTTACTTGACACAATGAGGATGTATATTACCAATGATAGCAATTCAAAGTGCAAACAGAATAGAAAATTACACAAACATACAGTGAATTTAATTGCATTTAATTGATTGTTATTAAAATTATGTATTAATGTGTATTTTTGGGAAGTATACAATTCCTTCTTTTTTTTTTTTTTTTTTTTTTTGAAGCGACATTTATTTATTTATTTGTAAAGACAGAAAAAGAATGTGTATGTTTGTGTATAATACCATAAAATTGAAATAAGTATACAAGTAAACAACTTCTGTGTGCATAAAATGTAATGCTTTTTTTTTTAATGTAAAATGTAATAATTTATTTATTTATATATATATATATATTGTTTTAATGTGTGTGTTTGTTTATGAAAAATGTAATATTAGTATATCATAAAATTCAAACAAATAGTGTAAAAAGAGTAAAAACATGTTATATAAATAAGAAATGTGGTGTAATTGTACTATGCAGATACAAGATTTATCATTCTTTCTTTCTTTCTTTCTTTCTTTCTTTTTTTTTTTTTTTTTTTTTTTTTTGTTGTTGTTAATTCAGGTCATATCTGTATTTTTTTTAATGCATTAATAAATATTATATGTATATTAAATCACATTATGTATACTGGAAATTAGTGTGAAAAGTAAATTTATGCACCAAATGCCATACAGGCTACCATCCCCACGGAAGAACAATTGGCCAGATATTCAAGTACAAGGACAGCAACATGCATAGCAAAATTACTACATATGCATTGGAGCTCAACAATACACATGTAGGGCACAAATTTACAATAAAATGAAAAAAAATGATAAATTAAATTTATTTTTATTATTATTATTTTATTTATTTATTTAATTTATTTATTTATGTATTTATGTATTTTTTTTTTTTTTTTGTGAAATTAAATTCTGTTTAGATGTAAAATTATCTTTTACATGTTTGACACCATATGAATGTGAATGTATGTGAATGTATTGTTGAAATTAAATATCATTTAGATATATAATTCAGACGAATATAAAGTAATGTGTATGTAAGAGAAAATATGTAGATATAGAATATTTGTAGCATTATTGAAAAACAAATGCTGCAATGTGTACAAAATATCATTAAATATCTTCATTTAGTTATTCAATTAAAAATGTTTATAATATTTATTACATTCAATTTGAATATTATCAATGTTTATTATAATCAGCTTCAAAAACAAAATTATTTTATATATGATGTATGTATATGAAAGTGTGTCTGTATGTTTAAGAAAAACAAAGATTTTCTCATATGCAAAAGTCAGAGTAGTAAATATTTTTTTTACAGTTACTGAGCAAGGCAAATCAATCATGTAAATTTATGATTGATCAAAAAAATTACCTTAACATAATTGTTAGTTTTTTTTTTTTTTTTGGTACAATGTGTGAGAAAATATTTGTAAAATTGTGTGTATATAAATGTGTGTAGAGTGGAGAAGCCCTGCCGAAAGTAACTTATAAATATTACAATACTAAACATTGCTTTGAAGAATCTTAAGTTTTTTTTTTCGGTTAAAGTAAATTTATTAAATATTCCAAAGCATCTAATTTGGAACGTGACAATAGTTGGAATAACAGTACAAAGCTCACAGCATGGAGTGGGGAAACAATCGCAAAAATCAGTCCGGGCCCCAGGCCCGAATCACTCTTGAGGCTTTACATCGTTGATAATCAGTAAGAAAGTGTGTGCTCCTAAACTGAAGCAAAACAAATGACAATGCCTTTGGCGTTGAATTATACGCCAAGTTCAAAATTTAAGATAGAGAATGGTTGCATTACGTTTGGAATATTCACATGTATATTTTTAAAAAGCCACGAGTAATTTATTGACCATTGTTAGTGAATGTTGGCATGATTTTGCCAAGCTTTAGACCCAGGGAAAATAACTAGCTAAGCAAATATCCTATTTAACCGTTGATGTAAAATTGGTGAGAACAGGTTGCAGGAGTTAAATTTCGATGTAAGATTAAAAGAGACCAAATTAATTATTTTCTGGTTTCACAAAATAAAAGGATAGAAATAAGTCAAAACATTATCATTTACAGAGCAAAAAGAATTTCCAGTACGTTAGGCTTGCTAAATGAATACTGGGAACTGATCAAAGATTTTTTGTTTCAGCTACGTTGAAAAAGGCATGAAAGGGAAGATACAAAAATTGGAAAACGCATATTGTAAATTTATTATTTATAGGTTAAAAACAGTTATTCCATTATATTTTAAATAGTTGATTTAAGATTAAAGAATTTAATTTATAATTTTATTTATTTAGAGAATTTACCTATCTTTTAAAGAAAAGAATATAAATTTTAGAATATATGATAATCTATATCACAACTTTGTTATTACTTCTCATGTAAATTTCCTAAAACTGTATTGAAAAACATTTGAGAAACATTTGACTTTCTTCCGACGTTTAGTGTTATACTTCACTGAGACTAAAATATCGGCAGTCAGCATGGAAAAAAAATTGAGTACTGTATAGGAAAACAGAGAAGAATGCTTTGTGATAGACCGAAGAGACTAGTTTAGTATTGCATTTTGTTCCTTAAAAACGTTTAAAAATCAGGCTAGACACTATATATTTAACAGTTATAGGGGTTGGGCTATATATGTTTATTTCTGTTTTTGTGGGGATGGGGGGAAGATACCTATTAAATATATCTAAATTTGTATTTAAGATATTAGAAATGGGAATTAACATGAAAATTACAAAATTTGCAATTATTTTAAGTGATAATCTTAAGCTATATAATTTCTGTTTGCATGTTCTTGGTGCATTACATAAACAGCACTACTACGGCACATGAAATATTGTTTGACATGAGTAATACGTATGTTTAATAAAATTGTCAAGAAGTATGAATTTGTATAGATAAAATAAAGTTTTTTTTTTTTCATTTTTACACATATTCAATTTATATCATTTTTCCTCTCTCCCCTAACTTTTACCTTACACCAAAAGAGTGTGCATTGGATTAAATCAGTGGTTGTGAGTCCTCATATGAGAAAATTTAGTACCATAGTTAAATGTCATTAATCCAATCTAATTAAGTTTTGACGTGTATCAGCAAGTTTCAATTTATTCTTTATTCATTATTTTCTCCTTGTTATAATCTATTTTTAAATTTTCAGTTCTTCTTTATTTGGTAAATAGCAACACTACTTCGAAATTTAACGAACGATGCTGCAGAGAAACCAATGTGCAGGATTCACTTTAAATTTCCTTTTATGCTCGAATACGCAGTCACTGCTGTAATACTGTCACCGCACCGCACGTGCTAGTTTTCATAATGGGCATCATATTATTCTGAACTGAAACAACTGCTGCGAGTTCATGCTGTTTATAGTATTTACTTTCAAACATATTTACTGAATAAATTCATATAAATAAATTCATATAAATTCATTTTAATCAGTCTATAAATAGATGTTTCAAAACAAAAAATTCCCCAAAATCAAAAATATTATTATAATTTTTTTATATAGCTAGGGCGATCTATGTGTCTAATAGAGATTTTTGAAATTAGTTTAGCAAATTTCAAAAGAAAATATAGAGTGAACGTTGAAGGGTTGACGTGTTGTTCTCTACTGTAGATAATAGAGTTTTAATCTTCATTCTTCTGACTTTCACTGCAACGAAAAAACGATTTCATTATGCTCAGGAGAAACGGAATCTAACAAAACTTAGAGTATTGGTAATTTGGATGTAGACAATGAGGAGTTAATTTTGCGATCTTGGAAAAACACGCTTGTGAAGCAGTTGCACGATTACTTGCACACGAAGCAAGTGCAAAAATTAATCGTTATTCAGTAAGTAATAAGTGGTTTTTTCGATAGAATCGAATTCAGATAAAACCTATACAAGTCGGAATGTAGTTAATATTTGTAGTAAATAGAATGGATCTGCTAAATCTTTTCTTTAATGAATAAAATATATACAGCTAAAAATGATATTATATCCATATCATTGCCACTTCATAGTAATTAAGATTTTGTTTTATCTAGCACGATTAAAAAAAAAAAATCCTTAAATAATTTTTTACATGCTCAGATAAATCTGTCGATTAAAATAAAATATATATATATATTGTATACATAAAATAAATATAAGTAATAAAATCATAATTCATAAAAAATCTGCGTAATGTCCACATATTTAAAAAGACGTTATGGTTCAGAACCATATACTATAGAAAATACTTTCCGTGCATTTTTCCCTTTTTTCTTCTCAGATTTCTTAGGCTTTCTTTTCTTGCGACCTAAATACAGTTCAGCAAGAAGAACCAGAAACGAAATAAAGTAGCCGCACAAGAGGAATATAAATGCTGGAGCGATGTCTGTGAGAGTTAACTTTCGGTTAGTGATATCGGATTCCAAGTTATACGATGATACGAAGCGTTCAACAGCAAGCAGATAGTCCCGTAAATATTTCAAATATAGTCCTGAAGCCATTATTCTGTGCACAAATGTATCTATCATCTGTTTGCAACAGAAACCTCGTCCGATCGGCATTGCAGACAAACTTTCGAAAAAATGATCTTCTGAAATAAAGTAACCTCCATTGAAAACTTCCACAGTTTCAGTTTTCACGAAATAAGCAAAATTTTGTTTCTTACCCTCTAGCATAAAATTGAAAAAGACATTTCCGTAATTCAAACTGTTATTTTCTATGTCTCTTGCAATAAAACTTAAATGTCTCTGCTTTGCGTGCCACAAATATTCAGCAATACCGTTATTTATGTATGTCATACAATGAAAATCTCCTTTCTCTACCGCTGAGGCCAAATCTGACAAATCTTTCACTTGATTAACTGGTGGAAATGAGAGGAAAGATAGAAACACTGAATCGTAAGAAAGACAAAGAATCATGGCTCCGATCACCCATGAATACACGAGGATATTTTCTGCAAACGAGGAAGGTGTTATCAGCGCACTCTGTTTCATGAGTATCGCAAAAACGTGAAACAAAATATGACTTTTTTTATGTTTCAATTTCAAGAGGAAATAATGTATTATAATCATTGCCATTAATGCTGATAGTATTGTTATCCAAAGTGACAGCGAAAACGGTTCAAAGATACCAAACACTCGTGGTTTGTATTCTGGTTTTCGAGTTACAAATGTGACATCACTCATTGTGTAGGGGTAGCAAAAATCAAATACTTCTATACTATCTTCATCCATAATCATTGGTGTAATATTTATGTCGATTTCAGAACGTTTTACTTTTTCCTGAAGTTCTGAATATGTTCCATTATTATGTTTCCCGAAACTAAAATCAACTCTATCAAACATATTTGTGTATTGTTCGAGGTACATTTTGGGTGCAAGTAGTATTCGACCGAACATATTTCCTCTACCAGATAAGATCCGTATCTGTCTTTCATAACTTCCATTTGCAATATTTTCTCTATACGTCGAAAAACCAATTTTTATATTTTTCTTTATTTCCATATTAGATGGGAGAATAATAATTTCGTCTATGAATGTATAACAAGTATAAGGTGCAAATTTAAATTTTAGAGTAAAATGGCATAGCTGCTTATTAAATATTCTATGATTTGGGATATTCTTATATTTTTGTTCTCAAGTATCATAAAGTATCAAGTATAGTTTGGAGTTTTTATATTCTTTCTATTTTTATAGAAATAATGAAAGAGGTTCACTTTAATCCCTATACAGAATTGTTCTCTCGAGAAATAACATAAAAATATTCACATAAAATATAAATTTTCAAAAACGTGTTTGAGCAGCTTTAAATAAATTTGTTATTGTCTTTTTAGGTGAAAATGCTAAACATTGTACTATGACGTGTTTTTATATTATTCAAGGCAATGAATTATAAATAATGATCACGCATTAAAGAAATAAAAATCGAATTACCTCCTACAGTACTTTTAAAAGCACAACATTTTTATTTATTTATTTAACTAACAAAAGAGTTTTTCTCTGTTTTGACATTATTCACTTGTAAATTATCTTATAGTGAGTTCGTTAACAAAATTTTATTATAGTACTATTACTATACAAACGATGCAATTTATATTTACAATGTATCACAAAATCAACGATTTTTTATTCCACTTCTTTGAATTAAAAGGCCACAACTTGAAATGGGTTTCTTCATTAATTTATACGTATGAAAAGAAAGACTAAACAAATCAGTACCTTTTGATTCTATGTGTTTCTTGCGTAGAACAATACATGAATTCCTATCTCAGCAAAATAAACTAATATGCGTTAGCATTCTTCACGATACTAAAACAAGATTTCTACGTGTACTGGTAGTATGCCAAATGTAGAATATTTTTTTTTCACAGACATTTGTATCAGTTTTCCAAAAGATGCAGTAATAATTCAAACGCTGCTCTATAATTCTGAGAGCTTTTAACCTTTTACGTTATTCTTTATAAACTGCTTATTATGACTACAACTACAGTATTTAGACTAACATATGTTTAAAACAAAATATATGCTTTTTAGAGGTGGGAATCGATTAAGAGTTTTAACTGGGTTAATCGTAGTTCATGAATCGTTAATCGGTCGATTAATCGACTCTTTAATCGGTTTTCATTTTTTTGTATATACAATTTTATTTCAATGTTGAATAAAACTCTCATATTGACTATATATATGTATATATATACATATTATTTATAAGTTAGACTGAATTTTTTTTTTTTTGAAACATTTTCGTCTAATAAACTATATCTGTTTCATAGCTGAAATTTAAATTAATTTTCAGAGCAATAATTGGCGACTTTAAGTGTTAATTTTATATAAATATTGCCACTTTTTCATTTTATTTATTAATTTATTTTTAAGTAAATTATTCTTTTTATTCATTTTGAAAGAAACATAAAATGAATTTACACGTATTTCAGTTTTATATTTGCAGGTCTTGTTCATATCGCTTGTCACTATTTTTAAATGTATTGTCAAAATTCCTTATCCTTATCATAAAAATCTCAAATTCTTATATTTTAGTTTTTCTTAGTCACTCCGGACTAGGACACAGAATGTTACTTTCTGTTTCTACTTTAATAGTTACTATCAGCAATTCTGAACAGAAAATAAACGGTTGAAGATATTATGAATCCCTGTTGACATTTCCCCCCATCAGAGGGATAGCGGAAATCTCAATCCCTTCTTTACTTTTGTTTTCATTTATCTTTAACGTTCGCATTTTTTGAAAGCTTCTTGTTTCTGAGAATACTGTTACCCTAGCCAACACTTTCTGGTGGCAGGTGGCATTGCTCCAGAATGCACATGAAGCGGCATCTTGTTTAATAACTGTCCTCCCCTTTTCTCTATCAACAAAAGTGCAACAACTTTTTTGAAAGGTTTTATTTTTATTTATTTCCCCCCCCCTTTTTTTTTTTTTTTTTTTTTTTTTGCTTTTCATTATTTGATGGATGTTTCTTAGAATGTTAGTGTTAGCAAAATTGATAACGCATTTTTACTTTAATTCGTAATTTTAATCGGATTTTGAAAATTTTTAATCAAATTAATCGATCCGATTAACTCGATTAAAAAAATGTTCGAGACTAAGCATTGATCGATTAACGGGACCAAATAATCGATTAATCGGCACAGCCCTAATGCTTTTACATGATTAGTCAAATATTCGTCACGGGTTTTGGTGAACGTATTCTTGCTTCCCTATTCAGAGAGTAGAGAAAAGGTGTACTGGCTTAAGAGTTTGTCCTTACTCCCCTCAAATAATGCAAACTTGTATTAATTTTTATTACAGTTAATGATGTGAAACCAAGTTTTGATTTTTTGAAAGTCTGTTTCTATGCAATCACGACATTCACAACGTGTCTTTTGTCCCATTGTGAAGATTTGAGCTTTGTTAATCTTTTACAGAAAATCTTTTCAAAGTTTTTTGAAAACAAGCATTATTCACAGTTGAGAGAGAGAATTAATGCCCACAGTATTGAAAATCTCGTACTTACTCTAACTTGAAACAAAAGTTTAAAATGTTGCAATTGCTATGATAATAAACACTCTCTGAAAGTTAATATAGGATATTTCAAATTTTCTTTTTTAAATGCACTGAAATAAAATATTTGATAAAGTTAAATACCTCTCTCAATTGGAAAATTGCATGTTTTTTACTTAAGAATATTTCAGATTTATATAGAGAAATTTAACGTATATTTATTTTAGAAACTAAATAAATCAATGGTTCTGCAAATTCATCAAAAGTTTGTTGTGCAAGTGGTCGACGTCGTTATCCAAATTACGCACTGCCATCCAACAATTATAAAGTTAAATAAATAAAAACTTAATCGTTAGAAATGGATCTTCATGCTCCGAGCAATTGAAACTTAAACCACAAATCATGCGTTTCGAATAAATTACTAACATTTTCCAGCTGTACATTACTCTTTGCACTTAAACTTTGAACGTACTTTGTTTACGTCATCATACGACGGACAGAGAGGTAGACTAATTGAATTGATAATTATTTTTAAATATGGTTGGAAAGTGTAAATAAACTCTTATCACAAAAGAATTGAATTTCTAAGAATTTGCAATTATAGCTCTTTACGTATCTGAATGTTTTAGTTCAGCCCTTTAAATCTTCACTCTGATCATACTTTATTTTATTAAATTTTGTTGCATATATCTCAATTGTGGGACAAATTTCAATTTATTTTCATAATCTTTAATGTAGAATTTAGAAAAAAAAAATCGTTTTTTTTTTTTTTTTTTTTTTTTTTTTTACGCAATGAAAATTATTTTCAGTCAATTAGATAAATCAGATAAATAATTGAAAAATGGGTCAGATTGAGTAAAACAGATAAATTTTGTTTACAATAGTAATAGTCACTTTGGAAGTATAAATTTTTCCTATGAGCAATTTGTTAATTAATTAATTTATTTTTTTAATAGAATATCACGAAAAATCTATATGTTTTAGTTAATTATCAGGATTTTTCACAATAATTTAAACAGGTTTTAATTATTTTATTGTGGGGTTAAAAACAGACAGGTAATGATAATGCTAATCAATAAATGTTGGCAGCCCATGCCTGTATACAAATAACTGTTGAATTATGTAAATATTAATACGCAGCAATAATTTTTTTCGTGCGTTTTAAATTTATTTTTAAGGAGAGAAGTGGCTTAAAAGTGGCGTAGTTTAGAAGTTATGTAAAATACTCGTTCTAGAAAAAGAAACTTTTACAATGTCAAAGAAACGCACACACAAAAAAAAAAAAAAAAAAAAAAAAAGATTATTTTGTTCTTAAAATTTAAATCCTGTGTGTGTGTGTGTGTGTACATTCTAAAGTGGCCAGGATTTTTGATGATGCATATCCCTTTCCGTTTAGCGAAATATTGCAAAATTCCAATGAAAATCAATATACTAACAAACTGCATTTTAAAGATGTGAAACATCAAAATAATATATATAAAAATTTATTTAAAAATAATATTAATTGTTATCAAATGTATATATTTTAACATATATGTGGTTCTGGATGTCTTTCATAACATATGTACTATCTTAAGACTTCTAAAAATATTTTCTGATGACTAGAACATTAAAAACATCAGAGATATCTGTAAAAGTGTCCATCACTGGTGCACTTACCCTATATGATCCTTATCTAAATGTTTAGAACTGATAAGTCATAACTTTGTTTTTAAGTAGTTTTCCATAATAAATGTGAATTTTATGAATTGATTGGAATCATTCGGATATAAATAATATTGCGCATTTTCTTTCAAAAATCATTTTGTATGCTAAAGAACTTTAAAACAACAAATGGCCAACATTTGATTCAATACAAAAATATTTAATAAAAATTAAATATTTCATTTTCTTACTTCATGCAATGAAATTTAAATAATTTAAGGCTTACAAACCATACAAGAATGAAGTACAAAAGTATGGACAACAAAACTAAAACAAAGATTTGCGATTAAAAGAAAAAAAAAAAAAAGGCAAGAAAAAGAAAAAAAAGTAAACTTTAAATTTTACATCTACTTTTTAAGATAGCACGCGATCATGTTTTACATAAAAATTAAATCATTAAATTCATTTTTTTTTACTTATTTTTTTTTCATATTATTGCACGCACACCTTGTATTTCCTATTTCAAAATTATTAAAAAAAAAAAAAAAAAAAAACTTTTTCGATATCGTTTGTAACGATACTGATTTTTATTAATTTTCTTTTCTTTTTCTAAAAAAAAAAAAAAAAAAAAAAAAAACAAGATTTTGATGAAATTCTGGCAAAAGCAGGATTTAGTTTAGGACGGAGGACTATTAGTTTTTTTTTTTCTTTTTTCAAATTATAACATCGATTTCAAATTGTTAGGAATGAGGGCCTATTAATCTCAATCTGGGATTTCTGCGTTGTCGCTTTCGATAGTTGGACATTTGTCGAAATTTAAAATTTATCGAAAATATAATTGAATAATTTGAAAGCCGTATTATAATTTGAAAAATGAAAAAAAAAAAAAAAAAACTAATAATCCTCCGTCCTAAACTAAATTCTGCTTTTGCCAGAATTTCATCAAAATCTTTTTTTTTTTTATTATTATTATTGAAAAAAAAAAAAAAAACCTTTTTATGTACCACGTTTTTAAATTTTTCAATTATATTTTCGATAAATTTTAGATTTCGACAAATGTTCAACTATCAAAATCAACAACGCAAATATCCTAGATTGAGACTAATAGTCATCAGTCTTTAAAAAAATATATACACACATATATATATATATATATATATATATATATATATTGAAATAATGCTTTGATATAAATGATGTTAATTTTTGGTTGGTTGGTTGGATGGGTTTTACATTACACTAGTTCTGAACAATGATCAATTTGCGACTTTTCTTTTATGTAAAAATTCCAGAAGAAGAACTCTAATCAGCTGCATTAAGAGGCCCGTTGAAACAGAAATTCATAGTGATACATATTTCATATCTACATATGCATTTTCTCTACCTATAATTTTTTTTTTAAGTTGACTATTACAATTAATATTATATATATATACATATATATATATATATATATATATATATATATATAAGCATATGTATATATTCAGCTGCATTCAGAGGCAATTAGAAATTCAAGGTGATACCGATTCCATATTCCATATCTACATATATTTTTCCTGTACATATGCAATTTGTTTGTAGTGAACTATTACTATTAAAATTATATATATATATATATATATATATATACCCAGGTAGCACAGCGGTATTGCTCAATATTGGCTCAATGTTGCCCAACCACGGCAAGCATTGGCGTCAGTCGGTTGTTTCTTTTCAATATTGGCCAATATTACCCAATGTTGGAATGACAGTATTGAAATTCGGAACTATTGATATTTAGCTTTTTTTAACCAAAATTTTTGTTATTTTTCGATACGTAGTGGACAGAAATATATTTAACAGTATTTTAAGTTCTATAAAATTATTAATAGAAGCATTTTATAATGTAAAAAACGGGAATATTGGTCAATATCGTCCAATCTTGGCAAAGAACGGTAAGAAAGATAAGGTTTGTTCTCGGAATTTCTTGTTCAATTTTACGATCAGCTCGTCATTGAAAATATTTAGCATTGTTAAGAAAAATTCTTGAAGGGAAATAAATAAATAAATCTGCTGGTTGATTTTGATTTCCATCGATATTGATGGATATCTACCAATGTTGTTGAGCATTGATACTACAACTTTCTGAAAACTCTAATAGCCAATCAGAGAGAAGCAAAACAAGCGCCAGCATAAGAAGCAAGAAGCGAGATGGCGGTGTGTTTTGCTGTCCATGTTTGTAAAAAGTAAGTAATTTTAAATATTGTTTCCGATATAGAATATAAGATAACTCACATTTACACAATTTAAAATTATAGATGTATATTGATTAAAAGTCGTAGATAATATATGTGATTCAAAATGAAATCTTCATCTTAGCGTATACTGTGTAAACATATTAGTCTTAGCGTTGTAAAATATAAACAAATATTATTGCATATTTCAGTTAGTGACGAATAATTTTATGTACCGGGAAATCTTCACTAAAAGTAGTGTTCTTTTTAACCTACTTTTTATTTATTTTATTTTTTCAGATAGGATAATCAAGTAATATGTTTGATTATTCAAATTTTATTTTTTCTTAGTTTAGAAATTAAAAACATTTTTACAATTTATCTCAATCGAAATATCCTCTTTAATTGTATTTCATATATATTTTTGTAATGGTTAAAAGCTTTATTTTCTCATTTTGCTGTTTGATACTTGGTTTATTTTTTTATTCATTACTTAAAATTTAAAGTTTTTTCTTAGGAGGAAAAAAGAATTTTTTAATGTGTATGCATTTACTTGAAAGTAAACAATGTCTGCTAAATTATACAATGCTTTTTGAAAATGGAATTCTTGTCAGAATTGTTGTTTGATTTAACAGTTTTTTAAAACAATAACAAGAGCCCTGAAAATTCAAAGACTTTATTCGTGTCATTCACTAAAATAGAAATAAAAGCTTGCAGAATAAATTATATTACATTTGATTGCGGTTAGGTTTTTAGCATGTGGCATTTTTTTACAGTTTACATAGTCATCAAAAAAACACATTTATGTTCATAATTGATAAGTATTTGCTTGAATTTAATGAAAGATATTCTTTTTAAACATATTATATATAAAAAAAAAACTGTTGTATAATTGTTATACCTATGTATTTAAATTATGCATTGATATAAAATTATTTCTAAGAAATTTATTGTACTATAAGTTTGTTATATTAAATAATTTACTATAATCAAGTTTAATATAGTATATGTTTGTTATTTATTACTAAGAAATTTATTTATAACCAAGCTAGTGCATATGAGGTGTTGCAAATACGAAGGGCAAACTCAACAAAAGGAGATTTTGAGAAAAACACATTTGAAAATAATTTTTTTTTGCGTCATATGCATATGCATATCAAAATATGCATCGTCCATGCATATTTTGAGACGGAAACAAGGGTGATCTCAACATGAAAGCTATACCTGTGTAGATTCTCTGAAGGATCTAGAATCAGATGGTGAAAAAAAGAAAAAAATTGACCTGATGTCGAGTTCGCCCTTCGTATTTGTTGAGATAGTTTTTTTTTTTTTTTTTTTAAATAGACCACACACATGCTTTTTTTTTTTTATTCACTATTAACATAACAGCAAAAATTTAAATGCTTTCTGGACATGCACCAATTATTTCATATTTATTTTGAGTATTCACATTCAGTCTACTTTGCTTTTGAGTTTAATATTTAGTTTAGTTGCACACAATACTATGTAAATATGTTGAATATGTAAATATCCTAAAATGATGAATTACTATTTTTAATTTCTTTATTTAATGACATTTTTTCTAAATTTATTAGTTCATGTAAAATATGAATATTTATGATTTTATTAATGGCAAAAAATTACAGATAAAACAATATAATAGTTAAAATTATTTTTGAATTCAGTTCAAATTAACATTACTTAATCACTTAATGCATAGATAATAATGCATCACATAAATTAATATGTAACTCATATATATGAATGTATTTGTTCATGTGCATTGTATCAGATCTATTTTTTTTTTTTTAAATCCAGTATTTTTGCAATACTACTAGCCTTATAAGTTTCTAGACAAATAAAATTAAAGCCTGAAAAGTATGTGCATGCAGGCAATCAGTTAAGCAATCACTTTCTACTTATTGTCGCCGGAAGCCAAAGCCAATGTTATTCTATGGAGAATTTTGCTCCATCATAACTCATCAATTAATGCATATTTTTTATTTCCATTTTCACATTCAGAAACTTCACAATTGTTAATAAGGTTATCCCTTTCTAAAAATTATTATATTTATTATTATTATTATTATTATTTTTTTTTTTTTTTTTTTTTAAGTTATAAAATGTAAATTTTCACAATGTATAATTTTGCATTTTTTTTTTACTTAAAATTGAAATATTAAAAATAAAAATTAGGAAATCAATTTCTAAAAAAAATATTTATTTTTCTATTAAGCATTTTATTTTAAAGTATTGAAATGTGAATTTTCACGATGTGAAATTTTGTGTTTTTTCTTTTAAAAATAAAATATTAGAAATTAAGTAATCAATTTTTAGAAAGCGATAACCAATTTAACAGTTCTGAGATTTCTTATATTTTGCTTTAATGTTTATCTTTTTCATAAAGTTTTATTTATTTATTTTTTACACTTTACTCAATCTCATCCTTGAATTAAAGAACTGTTACCTAATCATCGATTAGTAGCAAAATAATTGAATATTTAGAGATTCAATTTTGTAAAAAATGCGAATTTATCGATTAAGGCAAAATAATAGCAGATTTCACATTTCAGTAATCGGCTACAAAAATATTGTGAATTTCTGGGACATTCGCCTTTGTATAAACATTGATTTGCATTATATTAACTTGGACACTAATTATATGAAAATGAAAACCATAAGCTTCCTAAAATAGCAGCAAATATTTTAAAACAATTTATTGGAAAAGAGAAAAAAGGGTTTTTTGAATTTTTCAGGTTTGTTGAATACTGGTTAACCAAGAGTTAACTGAATTTAATTATCATTAGAACTTAATATTTATATATATATATCTGCTTTGTTTTAAAATCATTTTTATGCTATGCCACTTAATTTTAGTAGGAAAATACATGTCATGTTTTCTTGTAAAACTGTTGTAGGTTCTGAAGTGGAGAGTAGGCGCCACCGAGCAGTGATTTAATATGGTATGGCTTTTAAAGGAACTGAAACCAGCTGGTCACTGAAGGTAGCTTGTTACTAATAAATACTATTTTAATAACACTATTTTCACACTTTATTTATTTATTTATTTTTTAACAAATTGTATAGTTTAATGTTTGTATTGTTATATAGAGTGTTAATAATATCTCTTGTTTATTCACTAAAACAGTGTATAAAATATGTAATAATAATAATTCTTTGCAAGTTTCTTATGAGGTATTGTCTAGCATGGTTCATACTCCTCAGGGAAAATTAAAATTTTCATTAAAACTACCGGAAAATCAGATATAAAACCTGGAAAAACAAATTTTCTCTTTTCTATCAAGTTATGTTTTTCTTGTTTAGCTTCGTATCAAAATTTAAATGATTAAGTATTGTGAAAATATGCATGTAAATAATGATTTCTATCATGATCGGCAGTAATATGACATCATAGAGTGAAAATAGCTGTATTTTGTCATGTCTAGAAGAGTGTTTCTTGTAATATGTCACTAATATTTTCTTGAAACTTGTCTGGGAACTCAGGGAATTTTTTTCCCATATTTTAGTATGAACCCTGCCTAGTCATATTTTAATAGATACTAGTAAGCTTCGCCCGCTAGTGGGTCACTATTTTTAAATGAATCACTATTATGAATGAATCCTCAAAATTCCATATTCTCGCTCATTAAAAAAAAAAAAAAATCTTTTTCATCGAAAAAAACTTACACCAGGTCCCCACTGCCGTCGGCAGCATAGACCCGTGAGCATTGCGCACGCACAGATTAAGGGATACCAGTAAATCTAGAAATTACCGGTCGCCACTCGCCACATGGCGACTAGATTTTTAAAAGTGACAACTAAAGAAATTGCCTTTGGCCGCCACTGCAGTGGCCACTTCTCTTCTACCCATTCTTTATAAAATATACCCCATTCCAAGGCAAACTTGGATTCCGCGGCGGCTTTTTCGCAGTAAACGCGCCGCGCAAAGAATTCAGGCTGTTCTAAAATCTAACCTCGCCACTTGCAAACATATTTCGGAAGTCAATTTTAATAGTAAACACTTAAAATTCTTCTACCCATTCTTTATAGAATACCCCATTCCAATGCAAACTTGGATCGCACGGCAGCATTTTCGCAGTAAACACGCCGTGCTCCTCGAATTCAGGCTTTCTCAAATCTAACATCGCCACTTACAGGCATTTTCGGATTTCAATTTTAACAGTAAACACTGGAAATTGGCAGGTAGTCTTATTCATATACTAAAAAAAACGTATGGCTTTTTTCCATTTTTCTATAAAAGTATTAGATTTTGATTTTTAAAAAATGTCAAAATGAGAGTTTCGGCCGACTTTCGGGAGAAAGAGACGAAAAGGAAACTCGTGAGATAATCAATTGGCTGAAACTCTGATTGTATTACGTTCGCAGAAAAATTAAAAACGTCATTCGATGCATTTTCGCTTCAATAGCCCCATCTCCAAATGTCCAAAATTAATTGACATTCGTCCAAAAAAAGTCCTTCAAAAGAAAGTTGGAACGCACATTTAAAGCCTTTTTTTTTTTTTTTTTTTTTTTTTTTTTACGAAAGGGAAAGAAATTTGAAGGCATTCTGTTCTTTTACTATTTTATTTTTCAGTTATATGTAATTTGTCATGCCTAATCTGAGTTACACTGATGTACTACATACTACAGACCATTAAATTACAAATTTGATAATATCTTAAAATTGATTTCTTTCTTTTTTTTTTTTCTATATTGAATTATCATTTAATGATTGAGCTTAAGATCTTGTTTATCCTTAAGGGGTTATTCTGGTCTAGAAGCCTGAATTTTAGGCATTTTTTAAAGTAAGATAAAAAAAAAAATGAAAAACATTTTTACTATCCATTTTTTTTATATGTTTTTTATTGACATTTTGAGAATGTAAAAAAAAAATCACAAAAAAAAAAAAAAACCAAAATTCGCCGAGATACAGGCCGATGGAGTGGGGGCTTAAAAAAAAACGGTGCGTCCTGGTTGACATGATTTCAACCCTTGTAGTGATCTAAAACAAAAAAATCAAACAAATTCTTCATTAATAAAGATGTCGCTATCGGGTTGACCATTTTCAAAAAAAAAAAAAAAAAAAATGACAAAATGGCGTCGACTTGAAAAAAAAATTTTTTACCCGACTTTTTTCGACCTTTTCGAATTTTTTAAAAATATTGAAAATCAAAATTTTTTAAAATCCAAGGCAGACGCGATAGAGAGTTGTATAAACAAGATATATACCAAATTTCAAAGCAATCGGTTCAGTAGAACTTGAAATATCATGTCAACCACCTCAAAAAAAGCAGTTTCGAGAAAAACGCGTTTAAAGTTTAGGAAACAATTCAGTGATTCATTATTATTTTGTGTTTCGGACCCCAAACATCGATGTAATAAATCATCAGATGATAAGCTGGTATAAATAGGCTTTATTACATCCCAAACGGCCGGCTCGAACGCCACGTCACAAAATAGGCTGTATCTCCGAAAATAATTCGAATTTTGAAAAATCCTTTTAGGATCATATTTTTGAAAGTCTAAACTTTCAAAATATGCAAAAAAAAAAAAAAAAATCGATTTTTTTAAATTTTCTAGACCAGAAT
The DNA here is from genome assembly GCA_963930645.1 of Salticus scenicus. NCBI lineage: Eukaryota > Metazoa > Arthropoda > Arachnida > Araneae > Salticidae > Salticus > Salticus scenicus. The sequence continues at coordinate 26,016 of CAWVNO010002849.1, read as the reverse complement.
ACCCCCTTAAGATGTATTAGTGCTGCTAATTTTAAAATATGTCAAAATTAACTTTTTAAAAAGTGACAGCTACAATTTCATTGTGAAATCTCGACTACAGCCACACTCTCTAAATTCAGTTAGAGAGGGGGATTATAATTGCAAATTATTAAAAATTCATTATTATTAAAGAAAAATTAATTTATAATTCATTTGTAACAAGAAAAAAAAAAAAGAAAAAGAAACTTGCAAAATAAAAAAGTATTATTAAAAAAATATATTTTTTTATTTACATATACTAATATATTTTCATGAATCAAAGATTTTTTTTTTTTTTTTTTTTGAAAAAGTAGAAAATCGACACCATTCAGGATAGTGAAGGGGCAATATAATCAGAATTTTCTGTTATAAAATAATATAACCAAAATAGCATTTTAAACATATGAATTTTGTATTGAATAGTATTTTCTTACATTCATAGTATAAATTATGTAAATCTATTCCTATTTCATTTATTAAAATTTATCAGAAATGTATTATTGTGGATGAGTTTAAAAAAGTTGACTACCTTAATTATTTTCTTAATGATTTGTCGAGACTGAACATTGAAAAAATTAAAGAAAAGAAAATTTTATTTTACTTTTACTTTTATCAGCGAGTGGCCAGTGGCCACTAACTTTTTTAAAGTGGCCACTAAAAAAATGAAAGCCAATGGCCACCAACCAAATTTCTTAATTTCTACCTTTAGATACCAGGGGTGATACTACCTAGCATGCAAAAACCCTGAAAACTGATATTTGCATGCAGACAGGGAAGATTCAATAATGAAATATCATATGGCTACCTGTATTAAATGATATTTGGAGAGTTCTTAATGCATTATAAGGCAAATTAAACATTCAAAATAAGAAATTTCTGTAAAAACAAAATAAATACTATTTTAATAACACTATTTTCACACTTTATTTATTTATTTTTTAACAAATTGTATAGTTTAATGTTTGTATTGTTATATAGCGTTAATAATATCTCTTGTTTATTCACTAGAACAGGGTATAAAATCTCTAATAATAATAATTCTTTGCAAGTTTCTTATGAGGTATTGTCTAGTCATATTTTAATAGATACTTGTAAGCTTCGCCCGCTAGCGGGTCACTATTTTTAAATGAATCACTATAATGAATGAATCCTCAAAAATCCATATTCTCGCTCATTGAAAAAAAAAATCTTTTTGATCGAGTAAAAACTTACATCGGGTCCCCACTGCCGTCGGCAGCGTAGACCCGTGCGCACTGTGCACGCACAGATTAAGGGATACCAGGGGTGAAACTACCTAGCATGCAAAAACCCTGAAAACTGATCTTTACATGCTGATAGGCAAGATTTAATAATGAAATATCATATGGCTACCTGTATTAAATGATATTTGGAGAGTTCTTAATGCATTATAAGGCAAATTAAACATTCAAAATAAGAAATTTCTGTAAAAACAAAATAATTTACATGAAAATCAGAAACAGGAAAAATTTCAAAAACCCTGAATTCAGGGGTAAGCCCTGAAAAGTTTCATTCCTGGGATACGCATATTTATTCCCCACCCTAACTCAATTTCTATGTCCCCCCCCCTGCTCCCTAATAATTAATTACACTTTCTAAAATATCTTCATTCGACTCTTAGGCCCCCAAAATCTATACATACCAATTTTGAACGGTCTGACTCAATTTCTAATATTTTGCTCGTCCTGCCCCCCTTATAATTTTACACTTTCCAAAATATCCTTATTCGACTCGTTGGCCACTAAAACCTATAAATACCAATTTAGAATGGTTTAGCTCAATTTCTAATTTTTTGCCCCACCCCCCCCCACCCCCTTCAGTGTTTCTGCTACGGTAGCATTTTTCGCGAAATGCTAAAAGACTTATCCAAAATGCGCAAATGAAATAACATGTTTTCGCTTTTTTGCTAAAGCATCTTACTAAACACACACAAAAAAAAAATCTTCAGCGAAAATATTACAACAAATCTTTCATGGGAAAAAAAATCGCAACATTGATCAAGAAAAATGCATTGGTTCATGCATATAACGGAAATCAAACACTGAACTACACATAAGAATCGCATACAGGAAATCAACTTGTAAATAAAACATGAGGCATTTGTAAAGTGGTCTAATATGAATGAAAGAAAAATTATAAATTGTAAACCAAAAAGCTTTGAATAGTAATAAACAAATTTCACTTATATTACTTACCTTATTTTTTATTTTGGTAAGTTATGTTTTTATTTTCAGATACAGTATAAGCTTAAATGTAGTTTTACATGCTATAGTGATAATTATATCTCCAGAAAAAGAATATAAGTCGTATCTAAGACGTTCATATTGCTTAAAAAAAGTTTACAATATAAAGTAATAATCTAAAAAGTTTAATGTTTTTCATGTCTGCCAATAAATGAGTTAAAATATATGCTTGTACAATATTCAAATTGATCTGGTTACAGTCTTACTTTTTTGTTTTTCATTTCAAATTTAAAAAAAGTTACCCTCTGTGTATAACTCTTTAAAGACCTGATTAAAAACTTTTAAGTTTAAATGACAAATGGAAATCAAACATATCGAGGTGTTTAGAATAATGTGTAAACTGATATTCATCTTTTACTACTATTTCTGGCATTTTAGCATTTTGCTAAAGCTTTTCTTCTGATTTTAGCTTTTTTGCTAAAGAAAATTTTTACTCAGCTTAAACCCTGCCCCCCTTTTAATAATTTTACACTTTCGAAAATATCCTCATTAGACTTTTAGGCTTCCAAAACCTATGTATACCAATTTTGCACAGTCTAACTCAATTTCTAATTTTTCGTTCCCCGCCCCCAATAATTAAAAATATCACTGGAAGGATTTTTTTTATTATTATTAAATAACGAAGGATAAATATTAATTTTTTTCATTATGCTTTGAAAAAAAAATCAGAATTTGCTTGTATGGTTCAGTTGGAACAATTTTGTATAGATTAATTTTAAATTTAACAGATTATGTTAGCTTACTACAGATATATGTTTTGCACTTATTGATATAGCATAAAAGTTTTTACATGATCCTTACATTAAAATGGTACGATAAAATTCATTCAAGGTATGAAAGTTTTTTTTTTTTTTTTGGGGGGGGGGGGGGGGGATAATAAAATTTTCACAAAACATGACAAATATAAATTGTAAAACTAAAAAAATGTATTGTGTAATATAATGTTTTTATTTATATTGAGTAACTATAAATAAAAACATTTCTTACAGAATTATTCGGCCTGGGCCGAATAATGGACCTGATATTCGGCCTCAGCTGAATAATCGTTGCATCTCTAAAGGAAACATCTTTATTTTATTGCTATCCAAAGTAATCCCATAATGGCCAATGTAAGAGTTCTTGGCCAATGGTACTTGAAACCCTGCATCCTATCTAGAGAAAGAAAATTGATATGATTTTATGTTCATGTATATTTTATTTATAATTATTTTTCTTTCTTTCTTTTTAGGAAGTGTGAGAAGAAATTGTTAAAAAGTTCAAACTGTTATCTTTAACAGAGTTTCCCCCAGACAGTTTTGGGAGGGTGCTGCCTCCTGCCTGCCCTTTGATTGGAAAAATTCTTCCCTTCTTACTCTTCATACAAAAAAATTTCACCTTTCTTGTCCGTTATAAAAAATTGTACTTTTACTGCCTTTTGTAGAAAATAGACTTTAAATCGAACATAAATGCTAGAAATATAAATAAAACAGGGATGCTGCTTTTCCACACTTCTACTGAGCGGCAGATTTCCGCTTTTTATAAATTTATTCTGTCTGCCTCCTTCTCAAACTAATAATCGCCGATCCATCATACAATTTCCAATCTTTCTCCATCAATAACATAAATATCAATGTGCACATTAAACTTAATTTACTGGATTCTAGAACCTTTAAAAAGGTAGGATTGCTCAATATTTCTCATATACATAGTTATATTGTCCTCCTTCACCCAGTAGCAGAATTTTTTCTGTCAATCTGCGACAACTATTTAGGCATTAGAAAATAATCTGCAGTGCTATAAGTAACACAAAAAAGGCTTGCGAGAATCAGTAAGTGTATTTCTGTCATAAGTTTGCATTTATTTAATACTAGCAAGTTTCGCCTGCTTCGCTGGTCGCAGGAATTAATTGAATCTTCAAAACATTTTAATCACTATTTTAATTTTTATTGTATTAAAAAAAATAATAAAAAAAATCCTTTTAAATCATTCTTAACCCCACTTCACATACTCGTGGCTAACCGTAGCATCTTTCCTGGGCACTTCAATTTGGGTACTTATTAGACGACAAAAGCTGTTTTTATTTAAAAATGCGACTATCAAGATGGCTCTACCTCAGCATTTATTAAACATTTCAATTTTGGCGCCATGTATTTTATAGCTCTCGCTCTTTCTATTATATTACCATTTGATTCCGACTAATACAATAAATAAAGGAAAGAGAAAATATTCCTTTCAAATGAATTAATTATATAAACAAAATAATAATAATAAAATGAATTTTAATTAAACACATTTTAATCTGTTTAACCCTTTCTACTATATTAGCAGTTTTTTCAATAAATACATTAAAAAAATTTTTTTTCCTTTTCAAATTAATTAATTAAATGAAAAATAATCTGGTGTGCCACTCACACGACTTTCTCTCCCTGCATTTTAATACTAAAAAGATATTTTGCAGATTAAGGTGTAAGCTTGTAAGATCAATAAAGTAATAAAGATCAGTCTATTTTAAAAATAATGTAAAATAGGTTTAGGAACAGTTTTATTTCACATATAATTCTGAATCCCACATTCACCCATCCCCCTGTTCAACTATAATGCCTACCCTAACAACACACTTGTCCAAAATACTTCCTGAAGATGTCCATAGGATGTCTGTAGGTATCATTTTCCTCCATAGGACATCATGATGATGTCATTTGGAGAAGATGTGCTGTTAGGGTACATTGAAAAAAAAAAAAAAAAAAAAAAAAAAAACCCTTAAGGCCGTAATTAATTTGCATTAAAACTTACCAATCTTAATCAAACTTTTCAATAGCAACTTAATATGAATCTCCAAATACCAAATTTGAATTTCCTGTAATCATTTGTTTTTAAATTATGCTGATAACAGATATAGAGATCAACTGCTAAAAGTTAGACTTTCACATTCAAGACACCTCAAAACGGATACTATACAAAAAACCAGAATTTAAAACAAAGCTAAAAAATGCTTTGTTTGTAGTTGGTATAAAAAATGAATTACCCTTGTTAGTGTGGGGAAGGAGGGAGGGGGATCACAAAAAAAATATATGAGTGGGAAGATATTGAACAATTCTACTTCATTACATGTTTTAGAATCTAATATAGTAAATTGAAAGAGTCATGGATGGAGAAAAATTGGAAATTGCAATACTTCTGCGGAGCAATTGTTTGCTTTTCATTAGCAGGAGAGAGGGAAAATGGTGGGAGGGGGAGGGGGGGAAGCAGCAAAAAAAAAGTGAGAGATATTGGACAATTTTACTTCTTTATAAGTTCTGGAATCTAATTAAATAAGATTTTAAGAAAATATTGACTTTTATGTTGTGGATGAAAACACACGGGAAATCACAATGATTCTGTGAGATGTCTATCGCTGATTGTTAGCGAAGAGGAAAGGCGGTGTTAAATAATTACGTAAGTGAAAAATATTGAATAATTCTACCTCTTTGTAGCTTCTAAAATCTGATAAAGTGTGCTTAAAATGAACATTGCCATTTATGATGTGGATGGAGAAAAGATTGGAAATTGCAATATTTCCGATCAAAATTGGGAGACTTGAAATTTCTACACATTACTGTGTTGAAAATAATCTGCAGGCTGAAAAAAAAAAAAAAAAAAAATCTTCGACGTACGTCTCGCGTCTTGCATTTTCTACTATGAGGTCCCTCACCCCCCTAAAAGTAGCAATCAGCCATTAAACAACCTGACGAAGCTCTGCAATGTTCATTCTTTTTCCATTCATAACATAAGTGTCAGCATTCATGATAAACTTGTTTTATTAGATTCCAGAACTTATAAAGAGGTAGAAAAATTTCCTTATGTGTAATTATTTTGTTTTAAATTATGTTAAATTAATATTATTGCTGATCTACAGACTATGGTTTATTTAGAAACTTCTAAAATATTTTTTTATTATTGATAAAGCATCATTCTTTTATACTACTTAAAATATAACCATTTGACTGCAAAGTAACTATTTTAAATTATTATATTCAAATTATATTTTATGTATTATTTTGTTATATATTAATTTACATAATTCACATATAAAATTACACAATAATTATCATAAATTTTACTTCAGGCATGATTTCCTCTTTCTTCGAATTTTTAGAGTGGCATCCCTGATAAAACTACTGTGCATGATGATCAACATTTGTTCATACATTAGTAAATTTTTTCTCATATCAAGTGTGTCGTTAAGGATCCAAAACTGACTTCAAAAATCTAAAATGTGATTTATTTTACTAGCAGCATCCTTTCATTTTTAAACCTGGGAGAAACTCTGCATTAACAACTATATTAGAAGTCTTTGCAAGAGCTCCAGATTGTGATAGCAAGTAGGTTAAAATAAAACGGAAATCAGATGTAAAAATATCTGAAAATACAGAATTTTTGTAATTTTCAAAAACATAATGTAAAATCATGCAAATAAATTTAATAAATTGTTTTGTGGAAAAAAAAGTCTTTTTTTTTTTTTTTTTTTTTTTTTTTTAATTTTTAATGAATTTTTTTCTATACTCAGTAAAGATGTTTAAAAATAAACCTACTTGAAGTTTAAGTTAAACTTCAAATAGGTTTATCTTAATTTTTACTTATTTTATTTAGTTTTCAGTTTTGAATAATAAATATTTTTATATTAATTTATGTAATAATGCTATTAAATTTCAGACATTTTAATAAAATATAATTAAAGAATTTAATCGCATATATTAGTGTTAATCAAAAATAAGCAAACAAATGAACACAAAATAGAGAAAATTAGTTGAAATGCATGTAAAGCATGTGAAGTAAAAAAGTTTAAATTATTTTCCTAATCAGTAAGCATTTTTATGCTTAAAAAAAAAAAAAAAAAAAAGATGCTTTCTGAATAAATTTTTTTGTTAAGGATATTCTGTATTAAAATAATCAACATTAGTAGCTGAAAATGATTGTGAAATTTCCTTCTACATTATTTATATTTAAAAAATTCAAACTTTTTTAGGTATAAAATAAAATGCAAAAAGATAAAATAATCAGATATTAATTTATAAACAGAAGTTTTAATTTGTGAATTTCTCAGTATGGATCATTATTATTATTTTGAGGTATGCATTTTTCATGTTTTTGCCAAAAATAATGTGCATTTAAAGTAAAAATATTTAGTTTGAATGGAAAATCTGAAAATAAAATCAGATGTAATTTAAAGAATGGATTTTAATAACTACGGTTATTTGGAAACAAAAAAAAGCGTTCTTTGTTTTCGCTTGGTATGGGACAAACTTTTTCTTCAGCTAGGCTAAGATTTTTTATTCATGCCAGTGTAGGTTCTTATTTCATAAAATTCTATATGTAGATTACAGCTTTTTCTAAGGGGTTAATTGGGTCTTTATCATTTCGGATTGTTCTGGAAGATTTTTTGGTTAGTCTTTATCAGGGTAGTACTAATACCAATATCAAAGGCCATAGCCAGAAAATTTACAGTGTACAAGTATTAGTGCATATTATTGTGTTAAAAATGATGTATTACTCTAAAAATTTCTACAAATTTGCAACATTTTGAGGGGGAATTGAAATTTTCTTCCCCCCCACTATGGTTATAGCCTTGCTACATCAAAATTATACTACCAACCGCATAACTGTCGATATCTTAACAGGTACATGCATGTAGAGATGTGATTCTGATGTGAAATCTGGACACAAGGTGATGTTTTGAAATTACAACAGAAGAGAAGAAACAGTCAATTCATTCGTGCATTTAATGAAAGCTGTGTGTAAACGATGTGGTAAACCATGTAGTTGAGTGTAAACTAAATCATGTAATAACATCGAACTAATGCGAAATGTGGACTAAGATGACATTCTGCAATTACAACAGAAGAAACGATCAGATTGTCAGAAAAATTGATGAAAACTGGGTACTCAGCAAAAAAGTTTGTGAAAAGAACTCAAGGTATTTGGATTTGGTGTTAAGAAAATTTTATATTGCAAAGAAAAACCCCTGACAGTTCATTAACTTCTTCTGGGATGATTTATTTATAGTAAGAAAAAAATAATATAACCTTTTGTTTTATTACGATTCATTCATTTTATATTGATACAACTTAAAAAAAAAAATAAAAATACTTAAAAATCCATAACATCTACATTTGTGACTGATGAAAATTATTTCATACATTCTGGGTATATCAGTTTTCCAAATATCCTCAAAATGTAATGAGTTTGTTTCTTACACAATTTCTGTTGTGACATCTTGAAAGATTATTATTTTATTTGTTATGATAATGACGCCTATACCATCAAGTTCTGATTTCAAGATCAACTTAAGTTCAGCTTTTGGATTTTTTTTATTTTTTATTATTATTTAGTGCAGTTAAACCATAACATGTGAAACAAAATTTTTATCTTTTTTTTTTTTTTTTTTTTTTTTTATTATTATTATTAATTTTTTTTATATGTTGTAAATAAATACAATTCTTCTTATGTAAAAGAATAAAAAAAATGAATGTGTGAACTTTTTTGGAATCAGCCTAATATATGTTTAAAGCTAATATAAAGGTGTCTGTTTTCACATAAAAACTAAAAAAAAATCACATAAAACAAAAAATTTTGAAAAATCTAATACAAATATCAAAAGTTTAAAAGGATGTTGTAAAATTACAGTCGGCTGCAAAATTATTCGAGCACTAGCAATAATCCTTGCCAAAAAAAGTACACTTAATACAGCTTTGTTAAATAAATCCTTGTCGAGTCATGTTCTTAATCAGTCTGAGAACATGATTCGACAAGGATTTACTTAAGTGTACTTTTTAAATATAGGAATTATTGGCTAGTGCTCGAATAATTTTGCAGCTGACTGTACATGCTTTCTTTTATCTGCAAAAAAAAAAAAAAAAAAAAAAAAAAAATAATAATAATAATTGTACATGGCATACAGTTGGTAGCAAAATTATTTGAGCGCTAGCAATAATTCTTATATTTAAAAAAAAATGTACAATTAATACTATTTTGTTGTGTACTTTTTTATATAGGAATTATTGCTCGCACTCAAATAATTTGTCAGTCTGCCATCTGTAGTTTTTTTTTTTTTTTTTGCAAATAGACAAGATTTGTAGTTAATACGGACCTGTATTGCATTACAACACTAGCCAATGTCGAATATCAATATTGCCCATTACTGTTGTGATTTGCAATTTTATATTGGCCAGTGTTGTACACAATATTGTCCAGTATGGGATACCAACATTGGCCTATATTGGAAAAATTAAGTGTTTTATATTGGCCAGTCCAACTTTAAACGATATTGGCCAGTATTACATACAATATTGACCAATACAGATTACCAATATTGGCCAGTATTGTAAAAAACCTTGACATTTTTGCACTGGCCAGTCCAGCAGAGTCCGATGTTGGCCGATATTGAAATAGTCTTATTTCCGACTTCGTCCATTATTGTTGTGCTACTTGGGTATATATATTATAATTTTATATTGAAAAGTTAAAGATAATTATCCTTATTTTTATAAATTATTGATATTATTTTTTAGAGGGGGGGGGAGGGGGGTAGACAAGAGTAGTCCACAGGGTAATTATCGAAATCAATGTTTACTCTGAAAGTTTATATTTTCATATTTATTCTTTAAATTGTTACATAAAACCGGTGTGTTTTGTTTCGCCTACTCTTAACTTTCTTCTATATTTTCCAATAGAAGTTCGCGTAGCACACATTATTAAAAAAATACTTTACTGAAAAATGTTAAAAAAAAATACTTCACAGAATTATTTTTCATGAGGAATGCAAGCGATTTTCTTCGCAGAGAAGTGCAATGCTAAATACTCAAATAAAGTCAACTCTATAAAAATCAAACTATATAATGGAAATGCATTTTTTCTTGCCTTTTTGTTATAATTATTATTTATTCATTTATTTAATTCACTTTTTTATTTGCTGAAAATGGCAAATAAAATCGATAATTTTTTTTTTGAATTGTTACATATCTATAGCTTATTCGTTCGTTTCAAAGATATAAATGATTTCTTTTAAAAGATACTCATACTGAAAATTTAGCGATTTTTCTATTGGTGTATTGTAATATTGGTGTTTTGAATGTAGACCACAAAGAAATAATTTTGTGATTTTTTTTAAATTTCATGGACATGAAGCAATTGTATAATTAATTGCACGCGAAGCATTTACAAAAATTAATCGGATTCATTGAGTAATGAGTGCTTTAAGATAGATAGAATAGAATTCAGAAAAAACTTTCAGACGTAGGAATGCTCTTAATATGCGTAGTAAATAGAATGGATCTAGTAAAAATTTCCTTGAAGAATAAAACATAGCTAAAAATAATTTATATCTATTGCCTCTTCATTGTTATTATTATTATTATTAATAATAAATAAACTCATTTTATTTCACGTTGTAGATTTTAGACTCAAACACAATCAGCACGACAGTAAAATTTTAAAGATTTTTCAATGTAATTAAATAAATACCTGTGTAGACATAAATTGCACAATACTTATTAAAGGTATGTTATATTTAAAAATAATATTCAGGACGGTTATACGTGTTCTGAATGATGATTATAGAGCTTTCAATGTAAACTAAATACTTTTGTTTATAACATGTTTATTGTATCTTTTAGAAATTTACGAATCAATGAAGAAAAGCAAGTATTTATAATTGACGAAGATGAATTTATTTTGATATTGCCAGAAACAAAGAACATAGTAATTATTGAAGATGACGAATTCATTTTACTGTTGCCTGAAAAAAAGCCCAAAAAATTTACAGCTCTAAGAAACTTCTTCTCCAAACTGCTCTGTTGTTGCCGAAAATCTCCATAGTGAAGTATACCTAATCCACAATAGACACTGTATAACATTCAAGTATTTAAAAAATTCAGAAAATTCCAAGAAAAAAAAATGAAATAAGTGTATTTTCTAAACTATCCCGAATGTGTATACTTAAAAAATTATGCTTATGAAATCAATTACTATCCGCAGTACTTCTGCAGACCTATCACTTTCAGATCTTATACAAAGAAAGAAAATATTGTTTAAAAATACATTTATTAAAAAATAATGAGGAAGGATTTCCTTCAATGACATTAATTTATATGTGAATTATGAGGAAGGATTTCCCTCAGTGACATTAATTGCATTTGCTAATGATGAAGAAGTATTTCCCTCTCTGGTAATATATCCATCAAAAATAGACGAGGAAGGATCCCTTGCTTATATGAATCCATCAAACATCGATGAGGAAGGATATCCCTCGCTGGTAATATATCCATCAAAAATACACGAGGAAAGATTTCCCTCGCTTATATGAATCCATCAAACATCGACGAAGAAGGATTTCCCTCGCTGATAATGAATCCATAAAATTTCGATGAGGAATGATTTCTCTCGCTGGTATGAATCCAACAATTTTGGACGAAAGGAAGGATTTCCCTCGTTTTTTGCTTCTATAAATAATTTTCAAAATAAAAGGAATTAATGTCGAAAAATATTGAAAACGGTGATGTGTCATTTGATGATAATGTAAATTTCTTAGATGAAGCTAACAAAGATAAACCTTAAAATAAAACTTGATCTAAAATTGCAGCAAAAAAGAAAAAAAAATATATTATTAGAATAAATTTGTCGAGAATTTACTATTGCTGCAGGAAAGTTCCTTAGAGACTTTCTACGACATCCTCAATAGGCATGTCTTGGCCTTTAAATAATAAGAAAAAACAAACTTCAGTTAAAATATTTTTTTTTTAAATCTCTACAAATTTAAAAAATTTAAAATATTACATTTATAAAATGAAACATTTTTTGCAATATAGTCCTGTATTCTTTCTCCGGAAATAAGAAATAAGGCAAACAAATGCAAATTATGTGTCCTTTTTTGTATCTCATATTTTTAAAATAGGGTTTTCTTCTTCTTCTTCTTTTTTTTTTTTTTTTTTTTTTTTTAGTGTATTACGAAACCTCTTTTATCTAACCTCAATGTAACGTAAATGTCTTTATATCAAATTTTCACGGATCCCAACCCTCATTACAATTTTTAAAGCTCTTTTTTTATACAGTAAAAATTTTTTCTAAATATCGAATATTTTTCGAGTTTGAAGACAAATACGCCGTTTTATCTTCCTAGAGATTAATAAGTAGTGGGACGATAATGATTTGCATTACACTTTGATAAGAAAAAAATTCTTTCTTTCTTTTTTTTCTCCGTGTGTTAATATTAATTTTTTTCGTTTCTTTGTCAAACACGCTGAACTCTGCTTTTGCCCTTTACGTATTTTTACAAGATAATTTAAAGTGAATTGATGCAAGATAGTAATCAAAGCATATAACTACACGTGTGTTTTCCAGCATATACCGATAATACAATGGATTCTTGAAAAATCTAACGAGATGGATCGGAAAAACTGGTCAAACTAGTCTATATAACTTTTAACAATTTGCATAAAGGCAAGCATTTTTTTTTTTTTTATCTTTGCTTTTTTAGCCCTATACTGGCTTATGGAAATAATGTAGATGTAAACCTACAGAAAACGGCTTTGTACGTACGTTGTAACAAAGAAATTTGGCTGTAAAGAAAGTAATTTTATTCTGTAGAAGAAATCCTAAACATAAATAATTTATAAATATATTTTTAATTTTCCCCTTTTTCTTACCCATAGGGACAAGAAAGTATTGTTTTTGGGTCAAATTTTCAAACGTGAGTGTTTGTTATATTTGCAAGTTCTGAGGTGCCCTGAATACGAAAATTATGTTTTTAGCGAATGGTCTGTGTGTCTGTTATTAACAAATCTCAAGAACAAAGTAGCACAAATTCCAAACTCGGTATTCTAAATGTGTATCATATAGGGATTCTTCAGTAAACATTCCGTTGAGATGAAGCAAATGGTTCGTGTACAGGGACACTCAAAAGTATTCAAATACATTACGTCTATGGGGAAATTGCAGGTAAGTAGAGTTTAACATCTATAGACTGCACTAAACCCAATGAAACGAATATATGTTTTTTGTAATAGAGATAGTCAACTAGGAAAAAATCTTGTGTATGTAGGAGCCTCGCCGCCACCCCCCTGGGGGAGGGAAGTCCCCCCTCGAGGGGAGTAAATTTTTATGATTGGTATCCTTTAAAAGAGCTCACCAATACCTTGAAAACGAATGGTTGAACCATCGATCTACGATAATTTAAAATAAAGTTATCAATTTTTTCCATTTTTTAGCTTTTTTTTTTTTTTTTTTTAATGTAATATTGAGAATAGATTCAACTTTTTTTTTTTTTTTTTTTTTTTTTTTTTTTTAATTTAGTGTTATAATACTTCTCTAATATGGAAATCGTCTGCATTATCATAAAAGATAATTTTTTTAAATAATAATTTTAGTAAATTATTTTTTAAAAAGAGAATTATTTTTTAATAACTGAATTAAATTCTATATAAATGTAGGTGCATTAAGAAAGCGGGGGGATGAGGGGGGCGGTAGCCACCCTCACACAGAACTAATTATCATATAAAACTCTTCCGAAGCCTAATTTGAATTGTTTAACACAGGTTTACATAACAGTACTCGTTATCTTATCTCTTAATATGAAACCTGTATTTCTAGTGTTATATTTCAGGGTAAGAGCGACACCCCAGATTATTTATAAATATTTAGTTATTTGGGTTAAACGTTCCACTAAATATGCGCGCTTAGCTCCATAACTACAAAAGAAAGCCACCAGTGCCTATCAGTAGCCAAGAGATTTTCCTCTTGAAGCAAAGAGACGGGACTCTTCGACTCGTGATACTCGAGCAAGTCGTACTCGTCGGCTTAACACTTCCATATTTTCCGTTATTTTGTCTGCAGTTCGTGTGACTGCGTGTTAGGATATCTTAGAAAGACTCTCCATGAGAACACTCCATGCAGACTTAGGGCTCTCAGGTAATCAACCGTCCTAAACACACCATGATCACCGGCAAGTTTTGGTTATTGTGTGAGATAGCCCTACTGACTACGCTAGGATCATAAGCTTGTAGATGAAATGTCCTACGTGGGAGTCTTTCTGAGGTATCCTAGATTATGCAGTATGTCCATAAAAGATTGTTACAGTTATAAATTTTAATAGTATTAACTATAAGTGTTGTAGAGTGTTGGTTCAAGGTCACAATTAAAGAGTAACTCAAACAGGTTTAGATAATCGGATGCGCGAGTACTGCTTTGTTGATCTCGGTCTTACGAACCTATTCTTGTAGGAGAAAATAAAAACGATGCTATTTATACGGGAATACGAGCTAAAATCTAATTAACTATAATTTAAGTCACGGAATAACTGAATTAATGGTTTCATAATCGTTGTTTGCAGTTAAAGTACATTTATTCTATGGAAAACTTTTTGTGTGCCAGCGTTAATTACTACCTAATAAATTGTTAAATTTTCATTTAAAATAACCTATCTGAACATTTGAGTGTGACTTTCAAATATTGTCTGAATATTGGGGAATAAACACGCCTCAGAATTTGATAAAATAACTACGATTTTCAATATCATGTATTACTGTTAAATAGAAAATTAAAAGTAAAAAAAGAAAAAAAGAAGTTTTTTTTTTTATCTATTAATAATTACTTTCTCCTGTATTTAGTAATAGAAAACATTGGATTAATAAAAATTTTCGGATTTTGGATGGATTTACACAAATTTAGAAATCAGGAAGAAAGTCTCGTCATTTTTAGAAGTGTAGTCTTTTTGGAAAATGTCAGTCGGTATATCTCTCTGTAAGTGTTTGACAAAAATTTTCTAGTATCTCAGGTACTACAGCACAGAATTTGGTACAGTCCTTCAATGACATTAATTTATATGTGAATTATGAGGAAGGATTTCCCTCAGTGACATTAATTGCATTTGCTAATGATGAAGAAGTATTTCCCTCTCTGGTAATATATCCATCAAAAATAGACGAGGAAGGATCCCTTGCTTATATGAATCCATCAAACATCGATGAGGAAGGATATCCCTCGCTGGTAATATATCCATCAAAAATACACGAGGAAAGATTTCCCTCGCTTATATGAATCCATCAAACATCGACGAAGAAGGATTTCCCTCGCTGATAATGAATCCATAAAATTTCGATGAGGAATGATTTCTCTCGCTGGTATGAATCCAACAATTTTGGACGAAAGGAAGGATTTCCCTCGTTTTTTGCTTCTATAAATAATTTTCAAAATAAAAGGAATTAATGTCGAAAAATATTGAAAACGGTGATGTGTCATTTGATGATAATGTAAATTTCTTAGATGAAGCTAACAAAGATAAACCTTAAAATAAAACTTGATCTAAAATTGCAGCAAAAAAGAAAAAAAAATATATTATTAGAATAAATTTGTCGAGAATTTACTATTGCTGCAGGAAAGTTCCTTAGAGACTTTCTACGACATCCTCAATAGGCATGTCTTGGCCTTTAAATAATAAGAAAAAACAAACTTCAGTTAAAATATTTTTTTTTTAAATCTCTACAAATTTAAAAAATTTAAAATATTACATTTATAAAATGAAACATTTTTTGCAATATAGTCCTGTATTCTTTCTCCGGAAATAAGAAATAAGGCAAACAAATGCAAATTATGTGTCCTTTTTTGTATCTCATATTTTTAAAATAGGGTTTTCTTCTTCTTCTTCTTTTTTTTTTTTTTTTTTTTTTTTTAGTGTATTACGAAACCTCTTTTATCTAACCTCAATGTAACGTAAATGTCTTTATATCAAATTTTCACGGATCCCAACCCTCATTACAATTTTTAAAGCTCTTTTTTTATACAGTAAAAATTTTTTCTAAATATCGAATATTTTTCGAGTTTGAAGACAAATACGCCGTTTTATCTTCCTAGAGATTAATAAGTAGTGGGACGATAATGATTTGCATTACACTTTGATAAGAAAAAAATTCTTTCTTTCTTTTTTTTCTCCGTGTGTTAATATTAATTTTTTTCGTTTCTTTGTCAAACACGCTGAACTCTGCTTTTGCCCTTTACGTATTTTTACAAGATAATTTAAAGTGAATTGATGCAAGATAGTAATCAAAGCATATAACTACACGTGTGTTTTCCAGCATATACCGATAATACAATGGATTCTTGAAAAATCTAACGAGATGGATCGGAAAAACTGGTCAAACTAGTCTATATAACTTTTAACAATTTGCATAAAGGCAAGCATTTTTTTTTTTTTTATCTTTGCTTTTTTAGCCCTATACTGGCTTATGGAAATAATGTAGATGTAAACCTACAGAAAACGGCTTTGTACGTACGTTGTAACAAAGAAATTTGGCTGTAAAGAAAGTAATTTTATTCTGTAGAAGAAATCCTAAACATAAATAATTTATAAATATATTTTTAATTTTCCCCTTTTTCTTACCCATAGGGACAAGAAAGTATTGTTTTTGGGTCAAATTTTCAAACGTGAGTGTTTGTTATATTTGCAAGTTCTGAGGTGCCCTGAATACGAAAATTATGTTTTTAGCGAATGGTCTGTGTGTCTGTTATTAACAAATCTCAAGAACAAAGTAGCACAAATTCCAAACTCGGTATTCTAAATGTGTATCATATAGGGATTCTTCAGTAAACATTCCGTTGAGATGAAGCAAATGGTTCGTGTACAGGGACACTCAAAAGTATTCAAATACATTACGTCTATGGGGAAATTGCAGGTAAGTAGAGTTTAACATCTATAGACTGCACTAAACCCAATGAAACGAATATATGTTTTTTGTAATAGAGATAGTCAACTAGGAAAAAATCTTGTGTATGTAGGAGCCTCGCCGCCACCCCCCTGGGGGAGGGAAGTCCCCCCTCGAGGGGAGTAAATTTTTATGATTGGTATCCTTTAAAAGAGCTCACCAATACCTTGAAAACGAATGGTTGAACCATCGATCTACGATAATTTAAAATAAAGTTATCAATTTTTTCCATTTTTTAGCTTTTTTTTTTTTTTTTTTTTTTAATGTAATATTGAGAATAGATTCAACTTTTTTTTTTTTTTTTTTTTTTTTTTTTTTTTTTAATTTAGTGTTATAATACTTCTCTAATATGGAAATCGTCTGCATTATCATAAAAGATAATTTTTTTAAATAATAATTTTAGTAAATTATTTTTTAAAAAGAGAATTATTTTTTAATAACTGAATTAAATTCTATATAAATGTAGGTGCATTAAGAAAGCGGGGGGATGAGGGGGGCGGTAGCCACCCTCACACAGAACTAATTATCATATAAAACTCTTCCGAAGCCTAATTTGAATTGTTTAACACAGGTTTACATAACAGTACTCGTTATCTTATCTCTTAATATGAAACCTGTATTTCTAGTGTTATATTTCAGGGTAAGAGCGACACCCCAGATTATTTATAAATATTTAGTTATTTGGGTTAAACGTTCCACTAAATATGCGCGCTTAGCTCCATAACTACAAAAGAAAGCCACCAGTGCCTATCAGTAGCCAAGAGATTTTCCTCTTGAAGCAAAGAGACGGGACTCTTCGACTCGTGATACTCGAGCAAGTCGTACTCGTCGGCTTAACACTTCCATATTTTCCGTTATTTTGTCTGCAGTTCGTGTGACTGCGTGTTAGGATATCTTAGAAAGACTCTCCATGAGAACACTCCATGCAGACTTAGGGCTCTCAGGTAATCAACCGTCCTAAACACACCATGATCACCGGCAAGTTTTGGTTATTGTGTGAGATAGCCCTACTGACTACGCTAGGATCATAAGCTTGTAGATGAAATGTCCTACGTGGGAGTCTTTCTGAGGTATCCTAGATTATGCAGTATGTCCATAAAAGATTGTTACAGTTATAAATTTTAATAGTATTAACTATAAGTGTTGTAGAGTGTTGGTTCAAGGTCACAATTAAAGAGTAACTCAAACAGGTTTAGATAATCGGATGCGCGAGTACTGCTTTGTTGATCTCGGTCTTACGAACCTATTCTTGTAGGAGAAAATAAAAACGATGCTATTTATACGGGAATACGAGCTAAAATCTAATTAACTATAATTTAAGTCACGGAATAACTGAATTAATGGTTTCATAATCGTTGTTTGCAGTTAAAGTACATTTATTCTATGGAAAACTTTTTGTGTGCCAGCGTTAATTACTACCTAATAAATTGTTAAATTTTCATTTAAAATAACCTATCTGAACATTTGAGTGTGACTTTCAAATATTGTCTGAATATTGGGGAATAAACACGCCTCAGAATTTGATAAAATAACTACGATTTTCAATATCATGTATTACTGTTAAATAGAAAATTAAAAGTAAAAAAAGAAAAAAAGAAGTTTTTTTTTTTTATCTATTAATAATTACTTTTTCCTGTATTTAGTAATAGAAAACATTGGATTAATAAAAATTTTCGGATTTTGGATGGATTTACACAAATTTAGAAATCAGGAAGAAAGTCTCGTCATTTTTAGAAGTGTAGTCTTTTTGGAAAATGTCAGTCGGTATATCTCTCTGTAAGTGTTTGACAAAAATTTTCTAGTATCTCAGGTACTACAGCACAGAATTTGGTACAAATTGATTTGTAGTTGCACCTTGATATAAATTAATGCTTATCAAATTTTGGTGACAATCGTCTAGTTGGTGGCGTTGCCATGCCTCTTTTTTGAAATTTTTAACTTATCAGTATAGAACAAAATTTGCTATAAATATGCACAATAAGCAATAAACTAATCATTTTTAAATGAAAAAGAATAATTTAAAATGGTAATATACAACTAGTGTGAAAAAATTTTGACACGTAGGAGCAATGCTTTCTGTCTTAAGGGGGAGAGGGGCAAATTTTCAATGTGGGTATCTGTCAAAGAACTCGTATCTTCAAAATGAATGGTTGATCTTTTAAGCTGTGATAATATAAAGCAAAATTAACAATTTCTTTTATTTTATATATATTAAAAAAAAAAAGAAAAAAAAAAAGAAAACCTGTTCATAAAATATCTCAAATTACTATCATATGTAGGGAAATCAGCAAAAATGCGTACGGCGATAACCGTTAACTATTCATGAATTGCTTTGTTTTTATGTGTCAACAGACGGTAATACTGACTAGCATGTGTCAGAAGTCTTGTCCCAGTGATCGCGGGGATTGTTAACTTATCTTAATCTATATCGAATTTAATCACTGTTCCTTTGGATCTCGTGAGCATTTAACCCTGGCAGTAAAGTCTTTATAATTTTCAGTTGCTCACATTTAAAATTCAGAAACAGATGCTTTATTTTACATAAGATATTTGCTATATCAGTGAGTTCCTCATTCTACATATTACACACGCAATGTAAGTAGAAGCGACCTTAAGCTTGAAGCAATAGGAAAATAAGCGTGTGCGGCATCTTCCCAACATGATTGGGAAAAGACGCAACATGGTTCAAAAATAAATTAAATCAACTTTAAGTTTTTTGTTTTATTATATACTCTGTATATTATGGTGCAAAATATAAATGGAATGAATAATTATAATCATAATTATATAACAATTATCATTTTGATAATATTTTTTTAACAAAATTTCAAATCATCAGTAAGAATTTGTCTTGAATACAGCTCGAAGCAAAGCAGCCACAGTAGGAAACGAAACTTCTGGGTTTTCAGCGACTGGGATATATCCTTATATCCAACAATCCCACATCATACTTGCGATATCTTTGTTCGTTGCAGCAATGATACAACTGTTGCTTTCACAAACGGCGCATGTGACAATAGGCCTACACTGGAAACTGCTTCCACCAGCAGATCTAGAGGCAGTTGACTGTCACCAGCAGTTGCCCCCAACTACACAGAAAAAGCTGTTGCCTCCACTAGCATTGCTCATC
The DNA here is from genome assembly GCA_963930645.1 of Salticus scenicus. Lineage (NCBI taxonomy): Eukaryota > Metazoa > Arthropoda > Arachnida > Araneae > Salticidae > Salticus > Salticus scenicus. Next base: position 5,899 of record CAWVNO010002849.1, on the reverse strand, counting down.
GAATGCAAGACACGGTAGCTCGAATAATGGTGATCCTTTGCACTAAATTAAATGTTGTGCAGGCTAACATTTAAATATGTACCCTTATTAGTTTTATAAAAGTACATTTTAAAAAAATGTTTAAATTTACAAATTTGTTTAAATTTACAAAGTTATTCTTAACTCGCAGGCAATATTCAATGTTTTTCTTTTTTTTTTTCTTTTTTTTATTGTGGCGTTGCGTCTTACATCATAACTAGTGGCATCTTCCTCGCATATTGAATTAGAGGAATTATAATATTACATGCCATAATTACACCAGTATATTTAACATTAAATTTTTCAGTTGCGTACATATGGGAAAAGAATTAATTAACATACATACAAAATTAATTAAACATTGAAGAATTTGGTGCATTTTTTTCATTATCATATCATTCTAATTTTTGGCTGATATGATTATGAAATTGCACCATTTCCAATATTCATATATAAATGAACAATTTATAGAAATGAACTAAGTGATAATCTCCAGAGAAAATAGTACCACACAGATCAACGACAGACTTGTAGTCAATCGACATAAATAACCATGGCAACACCTCCGACATTTGTAGAGGTCGACAACAGGGAATGCGAGAAAAAACAGCATTTGGTGGCGTACTTTTTCAATAGGAATACCTTTAAAACGAACTCGAAAATATCGTTGAAACAAAGGGCTGTTTCATTTTTAACAAATAATAATAATAATAATAATAATAAATTAATTTTAAAAGATGTTGCTTGAAGTCACATAACTGACTTACTTTCCACATCAAAGCTTACACATTTCTAAATCAAAATTTTAATTACATTAAGAACATGAATAGTTTACTACTTGGTTACTACATTTTCGAGTAAATTTCTTAAAATTCGTATTAAAACAGTGAAAGAAAAATTTGACTTTCTTTCGACATTTAGTGATATACTTCTCTGAGATGAAAATCATTTGCAGTCATCATGGAAAAATAATGTAGATAAAAATTTTTCAAGAAAATAGAGGAGACTGTTTTGTGATAGCCACAACAGACTAGATTAATAATACATTTATGTACTTTAAAAATTTTTAAAAATCAAGCAAGACACAATTTATTTAACGGTTATAGTGTGTGTGTTTTTAAGTTTTTTTTTTCTTTGGGGGGAGGGGGGTTAACTAATAAAAGTATCCAAGTCTGTGTTTAAAGTTTTAGTGAATTTGAATCAGTAATTTACATGAAAATTACAAAATTTGCAAAAATTTTAAGTAATAATCTTAAGCTACATGATTTCTGTTTGCATGTTCTGGGAGAATTATATAAACAGAACTATTACGCACTGAAACAAATCATCATTTATAAAAAAAAATACTTAATGTTCACATATTTTATAAACATTTATGTTTGAGAACGAAATTCTGAAGTGTCTTTCCATGCTTTTTTCACTTTTTTCTTCTTAGCTTTCTTAGGCTTTCTTTTCTTGCGACCTAAATACAATTCAGCAAGAAAAACGAGACACGATATAAAGTAGCCACAAAAGAGGAATATGAATGCTGGAGCAACGTCTGTGAGAGTTAACTTTCGGTTAGTGGTATAGGATTCCGAGTTATATGATGAGACCCAGCGGTGGAAAGCAAGCAGAAAGTCGCGTAAATACTTGAAATAAAGACCTGAAGCCATCATTTTATGTACGAATGTATCTATCATCTCTTTGCAACAAAAATCTCGTCGGATCGGCATTGCAGATAAATATTCGAAAAAATGATCTTCTGAAATAAAATATTCTCCACCGAAAACTTCCGCAATTTCAATTTTCACGAAATAAGCAAGATTTTGCTTCTTACCCTCTAGCATAAAATTCTCGAATACAAGTCCGTAACTCAAACTATTGTTCAAGATGTCACTTCCAATCACTCTTAAATGGCTTTGCTTTGCATTCCATAAATATTCAGCAATACCTTGATTTATGTATGACATACAATGGAAATCTCCTTTCTCTACGGCCGAGGCCAAATCCGACAAATCTTTTACTTTATTAACTGGTGGGAACGAGAGGAAAGATAGAAACACTGAATCGTAAGATAGGCAAAGGATCGTGGCTCCGATCACCCATGAATACACGAGGATATTTTCTGCAAACGAAGAAGGTATTATCAGCGCACTCTGCTTCATCAGTATCGCAAAAACGTGAATCAAAATATGGCTTCTGTTATGTTTCCGTTTCATGAAGAAATAATGTATTACAATCATTGCCATAAATACCAATACGATTGTTATCCAAACTGACAGCGAAAATGTTTCAAAGATACCAAACATTCGTGGTTTGTATTGTGGTTTTCTAGTTACAAATGTGACATCACTGATTGTGTACGGGTAGGAGAAATCAAATACACTATCTTCATGCATAATGACTGGTATAGTATATATGTCAATTTCAGAGCGTTTTACTTTTTCTTGAAGTTCATCATATGTTCCATCAGACCCTTTCCCGAAACTAATATCAACTCTATCAAACATGTTTGTGTGTTGTTCGAGATACATTTTGAGTGCAAGTAGTATTCGACCGAACATAACTCCTCTTCCAGATAAGTAGCGTATTTGTCTTTCATAACTTGCATTTGCAATATAATATCGAGATGGATAAAGTAGAAAACCAAGTTTTGCTCTTTTCTGAATTTCCATACCACTCAGATGTTAAAAGAAATATTTTAATCTCTAAAAGTTTTACAAAAAAATGTTTCAACCTGGGAAAACAAACTTATTTATTATTTATTATTTCCATGTTACTCAAATGTGAAAGTGATATTTTACTCTATTAATTTTTTAGAAGTAAAAGGTGCAGATTTATGTTTTTGTGTAAATTTTTGTGGCTACTCTTTTAAGTTTCACTGATTTATGATATTCTTACGTTTTTACTTCTCAAATATGATAAAGTAACAAGTGTACTTTAGAGTTTCTATATTCCTTCTATTTTTATAGAAAAGATATTTAGTTTAACCCCTATACAGAATTGTTCTCTGAGGAAATAACATAAAACTATTCACTTAAAATATAGTTTTTCAAAACCCTACTTGTAGCTTTAAATAAGTTTGTTAGATAATGCCTTTTAGTGAAAAAACTAAAAATTGTCCTAGGATGTGTTTTTATATTATCTAAATCAATGAAAAATAAATAATCATCACTCGTTAAAAATATAAAAAAACGTATTACCTTTTAAAGCATTTTTAAAAGCAAAACTTAATTTTTTATCATTTTACTTAAAGAACTTACTTAATTCTTATATTATCTACTTGTAAAATCTCCTGTATTCAGTTATTTAGGAAAACCGTATTGTAGTATTATTACTATTCATACGAGAAAAATTATTTTTACAATATTACCCAAAATGATCGATTTTTCATTTCACTTTTCTAAATTAAAAGAGTACAACTTCAAATGTACTTATGCATTAATTTATACTTTTGAATAAATAAATAAATAAATAAAAAGACTAAACAATGAGAAAAGACTAAAGAAATCAGTTCCTTTCGAGTCTTGTTTTTTTTTTTTTTCGAAGCACAATGCAGGAATCTTTTTCTCCGAAAAAGAGTCAGTCAAATATATAATAGCGTTCTTCACAATGCAAAAACAAGATTTCTACGAATACTAGTAGTGTTCCAAATGTAGAATATTTTTTTATATTTTCACAGTCACTTCTATCAGTTTTCAAAAAAATGCAGTAATAATTGAAACGCGACTCTATCTCTCTGAAAGCTTTTAACCTATTTAGCTATTCTTTATAAACTGCATATGACTAAAACTACAGAAATTAGACTAATGTATCTTTAAGACAAGATATATGCTGTTACATGATTAGCCAAACATTCATCACAGATTTTGGGGAACATTTCTTGCTCTCCTCTTCACAGAGTAAAGGAAAAGTATACTGGCTTGAGAGTGTGTACTTCGTCTCTTCAAATAATGCAAATTGTATTAGTATACATCATAGTAATCATGTGAAACCAAATTTCGATTTTTTGAAAGTCTGTTTCTATGCAATCTCGAAAATAACAATGGGTCCTTTGTCCCATTGTGAAGTTTTTAGCTTTGTTAAACTTTTGCAACAAATCTTTTCAAAATTATATGAAAACAAATATTATTCATAGTTACAGAAAAATAAACATTGCTCAGTGTATTGAAAATCTCGTATTTACTCTATTCGTAAACGAAAAATATAACTGTTGCAATTATTATGAAAATAAACCCATATATAAAAGCTATTATTGGATATTTAGAATTTTCTTTTTTAGAAGGCTTTGAAATAATATATTTGATTAAGTTTACTACCTTGCTCAATTTGCAAATTGCATGTTGTTTATTTGAACATATTTCAGATTTAAATAGAGAAATTTAACGTATATTTATTTTAGAAACGAAAAAAAATAAATAATTCTGCGAATTCATCAAAACGTTGTTGGGCAAATAGACGACGTCATTAAGCAAATTGCGCTTTGCCATGCAATAACTATAAAGTAAAATAAATAAAATTTTAATCACTAGAAATGGGTCTGCATGCTCTGAGCAAATGAAACAAACACGACAAATCACGCATTTCGCATAGATTACTAACATTTTCCAATTGTAGGTTACTCATTACTCGTTGCACTAACTTTGAACGTATTTTGTTTACGACATCATACGACAGACAGAAAAGTAGACTAATTGAATTAATAATCCATTTTGTATATTGTTGGATAGTGTAAATAAACTCTTAACACAAAAGAGATGAATATCCAGCAATTTTCAGTTTTAGCCCTTTATGTGTCTGAATGTTCTAGATTAGCCCAGTAAATCTTCACGCTAATCATACTCTGTTCTATCAACTTTTAATGTATACTAGTATCGCCCAGTGGTCGAAACTCGACCATTTGTTTTGCAAAGCAATGTAAAACAAAGTTATTGCCTTGTCTTAACGGAATTAAATTGCAACACAGCTGCGGCAATTGTTTGCCGATATGCACTCTAACTGAATCAGCAGAGTTTTACTTAATATATTTCTATCTGTAGATGTTGGGCCTTTCCTGAAATGAGAGAAAATCGCAACGTGAAAACCCTCTTGTTCGGTGATACAGCCCAAAAGCTAATCGGTACCATGTCAAACCAAGGTCCAACCAAATATCAAATTCTGTTAAATTAATTCCTATGGTTCATAAGGTATAGTGTTTGAACTCAAAAAGAAAGATATTTCAAAAGTGGTCGAATTGAGTTCGGGAAATTTCAAAACGTGTAACTTTATCGAAAACCGAAAATCTAAATTTTTTCTGAATCTTATACTATCTTCTTATATATGCAGAGGAAAGAATAATAAAACACTTTTTTAAAAATAAGTAGTCAATGCACTTAATTGAATTGCAAGGATATCTCAAAACGTGTAAATTCATCGAAAACCGGAAATCAAAAGTTTTTCCGTATCTTCTACTTGCTTCTTATACACGCAAAAGCAAGCAATAAATCCACTTTTTTAAAAATAAGTAGTCAATTTCAGTTAACTGAAACGTAAGGAAAGCTCAAAACATGTAAATTCAGCAAAAAACGAATATCAAAATTTTTTCCTTATCTACTTTTTTCTTATACATGCGGCAGTTAGTAATAAATCAACTTTTTTTTAAAATAAGTAGTCGATTTAAGTTAATTGGAATGCGAGGAAACCTCAAAACGTGTAAATTTATGGAAAACCGGAAATCAAAAGTTTTTCCATATCTTCTACTTTTTTCTTACTGATGCAAAAGATATGCGCAAACGAAGTGTGACGTCACTGACCGTTGCTGGGGCAAAGTAAAAGATTTTTTATGTTAATCGTCCATTGGATTTTTTGTAAAAAAAAAAAAAAAAAAATTAAAAATTGATGAAAATTATTTCCCGATTTT
>CAWVNO010002847.1:0-30000 GCA_963930645.1 Salticus scenicus | reverse complement strand
CGGCAGTTTTTCGAGTGACGCAAGCGGAAGCCCAAACTGAACGCTGCGAACTCATATATACGGCTAGTTTGACATCAGAGAGATTTGTAAAAGCCGACACTTAATATCTCAGCAAATATGCCATATTTTGTTCTGATCTTTTCAAAACAGTCTTTTATCTACGGTCTTAATCTATCCTTAAAATTTTACATTTCTACATGCAGTATGTTTTGAGATCTGAATCTCAATTTAAAGCCAAAAAGGGAAAACGATTGGTGTAATGGACTAAATTCTGAAAAATATCTCTAAAACGGCTCGAAGGATTTTCATATAATTAATATATGCTGTTAATAGGATCTTTCTTAATCTAGTAACGTCTTCGTTTTTTTCAGGAAAACTCTTGTTTTTTATAAAAGTTGTTTTAAAAATAGAACTATATTACTCCGCCAATTGCATGCTTTTCTTCGGCGAAAATGGCCGTAAATCGGTTCTTACTTCTTGCTTGCAAGGCTTTGTTGGTTGGCTGACCAACGTGAATGCAGTCAATAACTTTTTGTTATGAAGAAAATATTTTTCATTTTAAAATTTCCCATTTCGTCAAAAAATTATTTAGATAATATTTAAAGTAAAAGAAGTATTTTGTAATCATAGATATTCTATTTCATCGTTATTTATAATGAATTAATTTCTTTTTAAAGCGAAAAAGTTTATCACTCATGCACACAAATTTATACCATGGTTCATGATCTTTGGAGCGCATGCGTACATCCAAAATTTTTGGCGCTCGCTGACTCGCTGTAGACAGGCGCTAATTGTTTACCATCGAGGTTTGCACTGTATTATTCCGCCCAATCCGCCTATCAAGCTTTGTTTCATTACGTTTTTCTATTTTATTTATTACTTCGAAGTGCATTATTTAATCCAGAAAGAAGATATTCTAGTTGAAAACCCTAAATTAATTGATACGGGAAGGCAAAATTTAATACTATGTTTGCATCTAGAGGTACGTGTTTTATTATGGTTACATATTTTTTTTCGATTAGTCAATAAATGTGTTTATATATCTTATCTTTGATCTGTTTGCACTGCCAAGCCTAAACAAATTATTACTCATAATCGCCAGTAATTTTCAAAATATGCCTGTTTTTTAGTTCCATGTTTATGTATTGCTCGGTAACCTAGATAATAATAATAATATATACTTTTGTTTTAATAATTAAGAGGGAGCTTTCTAGCAGCAAGCGCTGCAGATTATTCCGATAAACTTATTATGGACAGCAGTAAAGTATGCTTTTTGGATTACCAGTTTAATAGCTTAATCACAATTGCTTACATGCTGTCATTTCGCTGCTTATCAATAAAATTTGCACTTTTTTTTTTCTTTTTCAAGCAATTCCTGAAATATTTTTTGCTTACATTTCGCCATAATACACAATTATTTTTATTTTTTATCTATTAAGTCTGCGATTTTTTGAAAACTATTTTGAATTGAGCGATAATTTTACAGCTTGTTAATAAAATATGGAATCATATTGCTGCTTATTGAGAAACTTTATTTTTCACAATACAAATAATTACTAAGAATAGAGTATTTTATTGCAAATTGATAAAATTCTTTTTTTTTTTTCCACCAAAGCTATTTCTCAAAATCCATGATAATTTTGTGGCCTGTTATTGAAATACAGAATCATTTGTATTTTCTGTATCTATCATCAAATTTTATGTTTAATAATATAAATAATTGCCAAAATTCATCATTATTTTGTTGCCTATCAATAAAATTTTTACTTTTTTTTTTTGTTCAGTTCTGTTTACCAAAATATGCAATAATTTTGTAATCTGTTATTAAAATGCACAAGCATTTTGCCGCTAACAGTTCAAGGCAGGCATTATTTATGAAATCAAGCATAACAGAATTTTACCCCAAAATGCAGAACTAAATTTGCTTTTACAAAATAATTAGCTAGTTATTAGGAATGTACTGAATATTCAGTATATATATTCAATATTCGACCGTAATGCTGAATATGAAATTATTCGGCTAGATGAATCTAAAGATTGATTTTGAATTTTATACTATAAAATAAATAATGTAAAAAACTATCATCTGTTCAGATACAGTCAACCGTCGAGCAAAAGGTGTGCTTATTTAGTATTTTAAGAACAAAAAAAAATGTGAAAGGAGGAGGGGCATTTAACTGAGTAAAGGATTTTATGGTATTTTACGGTATATATAAAAAAGGTAAATACACTAAAACGTTATCTAAAACGTATTTGCATAATTAAATCTGCTATTTTGCCAATTATGGCCATTTCTATGATCTGAAGAAGAAGATTAATGTTTGAAATTATAAAATATTTTAATGTTCCCCTTTCATATGTAAATTTCATATATCTTAAATTAAGTCTTAGAGCATAATAACTTTTATATTCTCTAAGAATTATCTGAGGATGATAATTTCGCATCTAAAAAAGATGTTAAGAATAAAGTTATCAGTTTTGGTTTTAGTAATTCACTATGCTGTAAGTATCAAAATGTAGCAATGAACCTAATTATGTATATACACTACAAAAGTTCTGCATGAAAGCGTGCTGTTTACCATTTAACTAAATTTTATGTTTAAAAGCCTTTTTTTTTTTTTGTAATTTTAAGATGTGCAAATTTTCATATATGCTTCAATTATTCTTTCTTGCAACTACTCGGTATTCGGTGCTCGTCCAAGCACTCAGCAACTACTCGGTCAAAGTGCTATTTGGTGTAGCACTAATATCTAACAAAAGTTGTTTTTGTTAACAACAGTACTTAAATAAAGATTATATCTTTAAAATCGAGTTAACAAGGAGTGCACGTATTTTAGATAATGTTGCCATCTAGGACATTTTAGGAGATCAAACAAATATTATGTCCACCCCCGTTAAAAAAGGTGATACATGATACAAGTAAAAAAATAGTGAATTTGAGTTTATGTCATATGAAAAGCCCAGTGGCAGAAACGCCGCGACACGGCGACATATTCGCGGACACAGAAAAACGGCTTGCAGACAGTTTTTGTCTGCACTAATAAAAAAAATTGACCCTAACTTTCAGACACTCTTTGTCTGTACTACTAAAAAAAAAATTTCCCACAACTTTAAGACAGTTTTTGTCTGCAGTCTTAAAAAATTGTCTGCAATTTAGATATTTTTGCCCACGACAATGCGCTACTGATGTATGACGTCTTAGACGCTCTGTGGTAGGAACTCTAGAGCTCCCTATAGGTGCCTTGGTAGGAACACACAAAACAGTGCTTAACAAGGGCGACCTGGGAGCCTAGATCTCCCTTGATAGGCAGTGTTATGCATGTATTCTTTTTCTCCTGTTACCTGTTACTGAGATTCTACGGGAATGTAGGAAAGTGCTAATTTCATTTAAAACTGCTCCAAAACTTCTCCTCCACTTCAAAATTCACTTATAAAAATTTCTGTATCAAAACTAAAATTAATACTTTTATTATTTATAATTATTTATATTGTGTTGTGTCAAACATTGCTATGAAATATTTAATTGAATGAGTTAAACTTATTATTTTATAATTGTTTATACTATATTATTTTGTAGTAAAATTGTATTGTGTATTGTTGCACGAGATCACCACTGTTGTTAACACCTCCCCCCCCCCTCCTCCCAGATTGCCGCTTTCAGGCTTTTTGAGTACAGATTACGAAATTTTAAAAACCTGTCGCAGACAGCTACGAAATTTTATGTCACTGGGATGAAAAGTGTCCCGCCTAAGCTATATCATGCAGTTTATCCACCTGAGTGAGAGGCATTTTTGTTAGTTTTATTGTAAGCTAGTCAATGCTTTATTGTTATCTTTAAGTTGATTTTTCTCAAAGATTATTTTTTATTGCTGGGGTGCAACATGATGTTGTCATCTAAGAAAGTTTAAGTATTTATTGAGGAATCTAACAGTTAATAACTTTCTTTGCTGTGAGCTCAGCATCATGCCACTGTGTATTGTAATATTTTCTAGTAATTTTCTACATTTAAATCAATCACCATTTCTGAAAAGGAATTTTTTATGTTAATTTCTCATAATTAAAAAAGTAAAATATTACTAAATGTAAATGGTACTATTTAAATAGTTCGAAAAAAATTAGGAAGTTGACAGCTGATTGTCAGTAATTAGCTGGCCAAATATTCGGCATTCGGCCAAAATCATTAAATAAACAGATTAACCATGAAAAGTGTCTAAAACTGATTATTTTCGTAGAGCTAAAGTTTTAATTAATACAGTCATGGTACAATCTTACAGAAAAAAAGGCTGAACTTTTCACGATCCCCCCCCCCCTCAAAAGTGGTATCAGGCAACTGACACAATATAAATTTTTCAATAATAAAAATAATGTTAAATTTGATTGCATACATGCACACACAATAAACAAAATCAGAACAATAAATCTCATATTGAATATCATATTAATTATAATTAAAATAGTTGTAAGTGCTTAAAAAACAGACAAACTTATTACGTATACTTGAAAATAAGTTTATTCTGTAGAAGCATTGTTTGCTGGGGCAGTTGATTAGCAGAATAATGTAGTTCTAGTTTATTAGGAAAATGCAGTTGAAGAGCTATTTCTTTTTCATTTTCTCAAAGTTTGAATTTGACATTTCTTGAAAGCCAATCACATAGAAATCGCTAATAATATATTGCACAAATTCAGGCTGACCCCCCCCCCTACACATGTCCAAAAAGTTTTAATGCAGATTTGCATTGATCCCAAGAATAATAATTTTCAAGCTTAAAAAGGCTGAAAAGTAACATGTCTGTTAATATCTTTACTTTTTCTTTTCCTCTTGAATTTCATTCTATACACCACTGAAAACAGAAAACTCTCTTGCGGTAAACATTGCAAAAAGAGCCATTCTGCCACTTTTTTCTTTTTAACTGTGGTATGCTCATGCATGCAAGAACATAGCAGCGCCGGATCTAGGGGGGGGGGGGTAGGCTAAAAGTACTGACATTCATAATTGAATATTACAATTGGAAATTTTTCATTGATATGGAATAACATCTTGAAAAATCTTAGCCCCTCCCCCCCCCCAAAAAAAAAAATAATAATAATAATAATAATAAAGTTTTACAGGGTTCCCACGGCCCGATTTTTTTCAAGGACTCTTCCACCAGAAATATATAAAAATAAATTTCTTATGAAATATGCACTGTTTATTTAAGAATAAATTTTTCTTAAGATTATTCTGGTGGCAGAGTCCTTGAAAAAAGGCGTGGCCGCGGGAACCCTGTTTTAGATCCGCCACTGGAACATAGTGCATGAATAAGTTGTCTGCATTTTCTTTTTTGTTTAGAAACAGAATTTACTATTAATTAAAGTGAATTAAATTACATTTAGTTTAAATTAATATTTTGTATTTTAGAAGATTAATTTCTCAAGTAAATGTTTGAATATTGAAGTGTGGAACTTTAAAACAGGCATATTCGAAAAATAGAGGTTACAAGTGATTTGTTTATACTTGAAGATATTTTTGTTTTAGCCAACAGATCAACAGACATTTATTTACTTTTCGGAAATATGAATAATTACATTTTAGAAAATAAAACTATAAAACACTTGCCTCTAAATCATAGTAATGGAAGTGTATATTTGTAATATATTTTCCTTGTAGCTGCAAATCTTATGCATTTCATGAATTGCTAATAGAATAGGGATAATTTTGGATTTGGATATGAATTATATTTCATGAAATAAAATGAAAACTAATAATTTCATATGCCTACAAGAATTCACTTTTATAGACATCATCATTACCTATAATTATATACTGAAAATATATTAGCAACATTGAAATTGACACGAAAAATATTTTAGTTTTTGAAGATGGCAATTCAATCAAAACAAGTACTTTCAAACAGTGCTGCTAATTAACATGCTGCTATATATTTTCCAAATTCAGGTATATACTGCACATTATATATGTTTACTTTAACATTTTATCGAATTGAAACATTTGGGGAGCAAATGTTCAAATCAAGTCCTAAATTAAAAATTACCTTTATTCTTTCCATATATATAAAACAATTCTTTATCATTATGTGTATGTGAGAGCTTGTGAAATACGGTCGCCATTGGGGACCAATATTTTTTAAAACTAGTAATAATGTTTTCAACTTTAAGGATTTTTTTTTTTTTTTTTTTAATATATATATTTTGGTGAAAGAATTGGTCCCGAAATCGGGCTCCAATTCTACTTTCGCTGTTTTGCCCTCACCACTTTTTGAGACACTGTGTTGAATTAGGAAATTTACATATCTCCGTGCATGTTTCACAACTCTGTGTTAAATTATTGCACCGTTTTAGGGAATTGGTTTACACTGCTCCTGTCTGTGCATGCTATCGATCTGGTGCTGAATTTTTGTACCTGTGTAATGATGTACCATTGCCGATGGTGTATTAATTTAGTGAAAATAATAAAACCAGTTTCATGATGTTAAATTTAAACAAGTGTTTCCTGATGTAAAAAATAAATCATTCCAGCCTAATAAATAATTGATTTTTAGTTGGTATAATAATTGGTATAGTGAATCTTAATTTCTATATTCCAGGGGTGCAGAAAATGTTCAGACCTCTGAAATTTTCCCAAAAATAACGCATCAACCTATTATCTGAAAGTTTTTTTTTTTTTTTTTTTTTTTTTTTTTTTGGGGGGGGGGGGGGTAACGGGTATTTAAAGGGAATACACTTGTAAAAGAAGAATACAGCTGTTAATTTGTAGTTTAATATTCGAAAATTTGTTTTTTCAGTAATTTTTTCTTACTTCCGTTTTCATTTTTATTTTATTCTAAGATAATAATTATTCAAAATTTCCCCAGACAGCCAGAATTTCCCCCGAACATCGTTCGCACGTTCGGACATATTCTGCACCCCTGCTATATTCAAGTAAATTTTGAAACGGAATAAAAAGAAAAAAAAAAAAAAGAATGAAAGAAAATGTTGGAGAATATTTTTTTATGGGCTACCATAATTTTTTGTTGGCGACCATATTTTTTAATAAATTCCTGAACCCTGTGCAGGATTTAAACTGCCTTAAGTTTTTTTAGCATTTTGCTAAAAAATGTTGGTCAGAATTTCACTAAAAAGCTAAAACTGGATAACTATATAAAATATCTCTATATAATAACTCAGATTTTTTTTTTTTTTTTTTTTTTTTTTTTTGTAATATTTGCAGGCAAAAACTACGAAAGAACTGAAATTTTTGGGAATCATTATTTGTATAGTAATTTGGATTTATTTTTAATGATTGAATTTAAATGCAAAAATATTTAAAAGTATGTCAGAATTTGCTTCATAGAAGCATTCTTAGCGCTAGTATTTCATGATTATCTACCACTACACTTTATTTAATTTTTAAATTGCTTTTTCATTTTACATGTATGATATGAGTACCTCTTTTTCTATTGTTGAAATCAAAACATAGTTTTCCTGATTCATATTTTTAAAGTCACAAATATGGATGCTTGGTTAAAATTATCAATGAACAAAAGGAATAGAAAACAAAACTGAGGATAACAAAGCTAACAAGGAACACCGTGTCTGGCTGTGATTTTAATGAAACTTTAATTTCTGATAGAGGGCATGTACCAAATATTTTTTATCACAGAAATTTTTGCTATAATCCATGTTTTCTCTATTTATTGAATTTTTAAAATGTTAAAAACCACATCAGCCACATATCAACAGTAAGCTCCGCCTTTGGGTGTGACTTAAAAATACTAAATGATTTTGCGCTTTCATGTTTAAGTTACAAATGAAAATTTATAGTAGTACTGAAAATTATTTCAACTGAATTATTCATTTGAGTATTCACTTGCTGTATAAATACAAATTTTTCGCATATTTTTGAGTAAAATTTGATAGCATATCAAATATGAAAGAAACGCCTCTCTCTCATTGAAATCCGAGCCGGACGCTTGGGTGATGTTCCTTGTAAGTAAAAGAAATCAATGGTATCCAAAGAATTAATTAACTTTCGAAAAAGCTAAAATAGTGCTTGCCTATTTTCGCTAAAATGCTAAAGTAATTTTTTTGCCAGGTTAAACCTGTGTATGTAAATAAAATCAATTTAAATATTTCAAAATAGACATAAATGATTGAAATAGGCATGCAAAGTTAACAATATTTAATAAATAAATATATCTATTTCTAAGGGTGAATTGGGTGCAAAAGTATAGTTTATAGTTTCAATTTTAATTCCCCTCCTTTCCCCCCCCCCCCAACTGCTTTCAACTACTTATCATCTCCTCCCTCATAGTCGTAAACACCTTTAAAAAATTTGTTATTAAGCATGAGGAAATGAATGATTCACATATATTTCATGGAATTTTTTACTTTCTGAAAATACATAGGTAAGAAAAGTATTCTAATTATAACAAAAATTTGACGTGAAGTTGGTGTATCTACATGTTTGAAGTTCCATGAGTTCATTTTTGCTATTTTACGATAATGTATGTACATATCTGAGTAGAGTGAACACAATATTGTCTAAATGCTTTGTTCAAATGAGCTAAAAGTTGGTGGATATGTTATAGGTTATCGTAGTACAAGCTGTATACATCTTGGAGAATCTAGCACAATTTTATTTATTTATTTTAACCAGGACACAAAGATAAATTCTTTATCATTATAGTCTATGGGCTCAAATAATTTAAAGTGTGATAGCATCTGAATTCCTTATTCAATTCAGCTGAAACTTTTATATACATGTTATCAGTCACTGTTGAATGAATCGTATAGATATATTTTGCTGAATCTAGCATTTATAGTTTTTTTTACAGGGAAATAACGAAAAATTCTGTAATATTATGGCCTATAGTCTGAATTTATTTAAAATGTGATAGCGTCTGAAGCCTCATTTGATTGAGCTTTGAATTCATATACAAATTATAAGTATATGTCACACAAACTATATACATTTTGGTGAATCTAACACTATTAGTTCTTTTACAGATATACACAAAATAATTTGGATGCATTCCATTCCATTAAACAATATATTATTTGTGAGCAAATAATCAAATAATTTTCTTGATTGTTTATTTAATGACTTCTCTTACGTTATTTTATTTAAACAACAGTGAATTACTTTCATGTTCAGAAAGTCGACTGGAGTCACTCAACATTTTTATTATTTCTCTTTAAGTTTCTGCATATTTATCAAATTGATTATATATATATATATATATACAGTCATACACATGTCACATTTATATTATTAAAGACATTACTTTTGTGAAAAATAAATAAATAACTTTTCTATGTGGAAGTAAAATTTAATTTTGTATTTTTTTCATCTGGAATTTCTATTACCAAGTAATATTTTTTTTTTACAAAATTAAAATAAGAAATATATTCAGAAAATTCAAAGTCGTTAAATTAGTACCCATTTTCCAAAAATTGATTTTTTAAATTTTTAGTATTTCATTTTGTGGTTAAAAAAAGCAATTTGTGTGAAAATTTGCATTTTTGAACGAAAAAAATATATAAAAATTTTTAAAAATCAATTTCTTCGAAAATGAGTACCAATTTAATGGTTGTGAATTTTCTGAAAGTGAAAACGGAATTTAAAAACTACATTTGGTAATGAGTAATCTCTATATATATAAAAAAAAAAAAATTACTGTCGCTGGCGTCAATTTTTTTTTGTCTGCGACAGCATCTTCTCGCGGAGGGCAGGGTCTTTCGCATCATGAGAGGTATCAATGTGTTCCGAATACTTCAAGGAAGACATTTCAGCTGCTTAGAAATTTCTATCATTTTAATTAAAGAAGTTATTAGCTATAAACGACAAATTTGTGAAAGTACTCTATTTGCCACCTTGAAAAAAGTTTCTCCCAGTGACGTCGGTCTTCTGTCATGAAGTTATTTTACACGGGAAAAATAAAATACGATCCATGGTTGTAGATAGGTAGGTTGGATTTAACATCGCCCAAGTACTGCGCTATGGGTAATTGGTGACTGTCTGGGAAGCACTTCTAGGGATGTTCCAGAGACATCACAATTTTGATCCTCCATGGAGGAGATTCCCCAGACGTATATTTTTGATGGGAACATAGAGGACTTTGTGGCCACGACAGATTTTATGTACACCAGACACCATTAGTGCACACGACGGTCTTTGACCGGCTCAAGTATCGAATCAGCAATCTTCCAATTATGAGCTCGGTGCTTTATGGACTGGCTATACCGCTGCTCGGAACCATGGTTGTAAAAAATAAATGTCAGTGTTGCTATTAATAACTTTTTTTCTCTACTTTTAGAAAGTAAATTTTCTTACATGGGAAAATTAAAATATCCATGGTTGTAGGTAGGTAGGTAGTTAGATAGGTTGGATATGACATTGGCCATTACTGCACTATGGATAATTGGCGACGATCTGAGGCACACCCCTAGGTATGTTTCAGAGACATGCCATCACATTTTTTATCCTACACGGAAGAGATGGCTCCCCCGCTTCGGTGACCCAAAAAGGTATAGTTTTGATGGGAATATGGAGGATATTGTCGCCACAACAGATTTTACGTGCACCAGCCACTATTAGTGTACACAACGGTCTTTGGCCAGCTCGAGTACCGAACCCGCAATCTTCCAATTATGAGGTCGGCGTGCTATCGACTGGGGTGCCGCGGTCCTGATCTATAGTTAAAAAACAAAGGTGATATACTAAAGCTATAATAGAAAATAGTCTGGATATTACGGATTTCTTTCTATTAAAAAAAAAAAAAACTGATTTTAAGCATGATTTTTATAAAAATAAAATAATGTGCTATTAAATATTACATATTTCAATTTGACATTGAATATGGGGATTTATATAATAATTTTCTGCTTTTGTCTTGTGTTATTAACATTCCTATTCAGTGAAAGGAAAGCAGCGGATAGGCGGGCAGAGCTCTGCATGTGTTAACAAGTAAAGTGAGTCGGGGGAAGGCGAAGCCTCCCTCAGGGGTTGGTGAGCGGAGCGAGCAGGGGCAGAGCCCCCTAGTTATGAAAATAGATCTTCCCATAAGATAGGCCATAGCTGTTGCCAAGATTAGGTATTGTCCTCTCTTAAGAATAACTTCTTCACATTCTACATCATTATCACTTAAATTAGCATCAGACAATTTGTTTTTAATTAGTTAATAGATTGTGAATAACTCCAAAGTCATGATATAATATCAAAGTTCACATACTCATCAAAATTTATATTTAGAATGGTAAAATAATGACCAGTCAAGAAATTTTGTGAATTTTAGAAAAGTGGAAAAGACATAACTAATATTGTGTGACTTATAAACAAAGAAATTTTTCATTCAAATGAATAGGAATGAATCAGGACTTCACTAAAAGATCGTATAAATGTAAAAGATGTATAAATTGGGTTTTTTTGTAATGGAAATTTTGTGATTACGATAACTTGACATAATACTCAAAATTGAATTGAACCAAAGTTATACAGCAAACTTATCGTACAAATATCTTAGATGAGTTCGTTAACTAAGTTGCTCTGCAGTTTTTTTTCAAGTGGCAGCTACGTGAAAATTTCAAATCCACATTTTGAATTTTGATGTTTACATTGACCACATAAAGGTCTCAACCAAGTATTTATTAATGAATTTTATCTGCCATTTTTAACAAAATGACCGATATCTTTAGTACGGCCATTTCAAATCAGGATACCACTTGTAAATTTATCATCAGAATACCTTTTGAAATACTGAATCAGTTCAAGTTGGACTCCAAAAGTCTTATCACACCAATATCTTGGATGAATTTTGTACCAATATTTAGTTTCCAAGTTGCAGCCGCTTGAAATCAGGCTGCTACTTGAAAATGCGCCACCATAGTAACTTTTAGAATACTAAACTGGTTCAAATCAAAGTTGGGAAGTGAACTTACAATTCAAATATCTTGGATAAGTTTGCTAGGCAACTTGCTCCACCATTTTGTTTCCAAGTGGCGGCCACTTAAATTTTTTTTATTACAATAACTTTTGTAATACTGAATCAGTTCGAATCACGTTTGCACAGTTGACATATCATTCAAGTACCTTTGATAAGTTCACTGGGCATCTCAGTCACTCTGTCCTTTTGTTTCAAAATGGTGGCCACTTGAAAATTATCACAATAACCCTTGAACCGATTTGCTTAAAACTCCATATATACATAGCCCTCATTAATAAATCCATGAAATTCATTAATAAAATGTAGCTGCCATTTTGGAAAAATGGTGGCAACTTCTTAAGAAAAGATAAATCAACCTAACCTTCCTATGAGCCGGAAGGACTTGTTTTAATTTTTTGATCAATAACCTCTAAAAAGTAATGATATCAGTACAAAAACCCTTAACGGGTTAAAAGTTTGTGACGCAGCTACTTTATCGCTATAAAATTTTGAAATATGGGTCTTAAAAATAATGATATAAATTTTAAGTGACGCTTTACTATTAGTTAAAATATACGTAGATTTTCTTATTTGAGCATTTGCTTTTTTCTTTTATTTATATTTACAATGCAAACATAATATTTTTAACTTCAAGATAAGACAAATATATTAAATATACTCACTGATACTTTTTCATTTGCACTTCAATTTCAAAATAACAGTTTTAAAAGGAATGATATAAAAATTCCAGTGACTCCTCGGTGTCATTTTAAAAGATTTGTTTTTTGATTCCATTAAAATTACCTTTGTTTTGTCTATTAAAGTATATTTACACATTGAAACAGTGCTTTTAATTTTCAAATATACTGTCAAATAATCACACTTTCACTGAGTTTGCATTATAAATTGAAATTATTTATTTCAATAAATTGATTTGTCTTTTGCGTCACGCTATCCAAAACTGTGAATAAAATTTATGTAAATGTTACTTTGTATCATAGTATCCAACTAAGTGAAAATTTGTGCAAAGAGATAGTGTGATGCAAAGAATACATTTGCACAAATTTTGTTTGCAGTTTTGGATAGCGTGACGCAAAAGACAAATCAATTTATTGAAATAAATAATTTCAATTTATAGTGCAAACTCAGTGAAAGTGTGATTATTTGACAGTATATTTGAAAATTAAAAGCACTGTTTCAATGTGTAAATATACTTTAATAGACAAAACAAAGGTAATTTTAATGGAATCAAAAAACAAATCTTTTAAAATGACACCGAGGAGTCACTGGAATTTTTATATCATTCCTTTTAAAACTGTTATTTTGAAATTGAAGTGCAAATGAAAAAGTATCAGTGAGTATATTTAATATATTTGTCTTATCTTGAAGTTAAAAATATTATGTTTGCATTGTAAATATAAATAAAAGAAAAAAGCAAATGCTCAAATAAGAAAATCTACGTATATTTTAACTAATAGTAAAGCGTCACTTAAAATTTATATCATTATTTTTAAGACCCATATTTCAAAATTTTATAGCGATAAAGTAGCTGCGTCACAAACTTTTAACCCGTTAAGGGTTTTTGTACTGATTAACCATACAGGAAAAATACGATATTGTTACGCGACTAGAATCGGGAGAAGCTGTGACAAAACTTGCAAAGGAGTTTCACGTTGGCGTGTGAACTGTCAGTGTGATGAAAAAGAACTCGGAAAAAATTAAGAAGTGTTTTGCTGAATTTGATCTCGGGAAAAGCGCCAAATTCCGAAAAACGATGAAATTAGCTGATAATACAGTTTTAGATGCGGTATTGCACAAATGGTTTGTGCAGAAAAGATGTGAAGGAATACCCCTATCTGGGCCAATGATTCAAGAAAAAGCTTTGATTCTCAACTCGAAGCTTGGTGGTTCTGATGACTTCAAAGCCAGTAGTGGCTGGCCTGAAAAATTCAAAATTCGCCATGGTATAAGACAACTCAATATCGAGGGTTAAAAAATGTCTGGAAATGTCGCAGCAGTTGATTCATTTGTCACAAAAATCTCGAAAAATTGATGAAAGATGAGAATTTAACCCCAGATTAAAATTACAACTGCGACGAAACCGGACTGTATACCGGACTGACCCTTCCTGAAAAAACGTTAGCTGCGGTAAATGAAACTTCTGCTCCCGGAAGGAAAAGAATGAAAGATAGTGTCACTGTATTAGCCTGTTCCAACGCATCGGGTTCCCACAAGATTGAACTAGCTGTTGTTGGAAAAAGTAAGAATCCGAGATGGCTTAAGAATGTAAACAAATCTGCTCTTCCTGTACACTATTTAAATCAAAGAAATGCTTGGATGGATTCCAGTTTTTTTTCGAAGTGGTTTTTTGATATTTTTGTGCCTTCAGTAAAATCTTGGCAAGAAAAAGAACATTTGAATGGAGCATTTTTTTATTCGACAACTGTCCGTCCCATCCGGAAGATAACTTTCTAAAATCTGGAAAGATCCGGTGTATATTTTTGCCACCGAATACAACGTCTCTGCTGCAACCTATGTATTAGGGCGTCTTGGAGTCTTTAAAACGGCGTTACCGAAAGGAATTAATCAGAAAATTACTTTTTGAAGGAGATCCTGAATCTTGTGCAGTTTCAATAGTTGAGTTTTGGAAAACTGCCAACATCAAAGACTGCATTTATATGATCTCTGACGCGTGGGAATCTTTGTCGCAATCGACACTAAGACGAAGTTGGCGAAAACTTTTGCCGAATTTTTCAACTGGCGCAAATGAAAATGCTATAGACATTGTGAAAGATAGTGTTACTGAGTTTTCAAGTCTTTTTAGCACAATGAAAGGTTTTGAAAATTGTGAGGATAGAGAAATCACAGATTGGTTGAATTGTGACGTGGATGGTGCAGGCTTCCAATTGCTCAATGATGAGGAATTAATAGCAGAAGCCCGAAATTCTCCGAAAGAAGGAGAAGATGATGATGAAGATGAGAATGATTCCGGAGTAAATAAGATCAGTAACAATGATGTTTTTGAGTGTTTCTCAAAAGGCCTTGTTTGGTTGGAACAACAGGAACAGTGTGATCCCTCTGCACTCGTGCTTTTAAGAAAACTTCGGGATAGAGCTGCACGGCAAAGGATGGCCAATTTACACCAGATCAAGCTTCCATTTAAACCACTGTAAGTTTTTGTTTCAGAAATAAATTTATTTTCATTTATAATTTTAATTTATTTAACAGTTAAAATAGTCATAATAACAGTTCAATGACGATACTACATATTAAACTAGATGACAGAGATCGTACTCTCCACCCCTTTTTCAGGACACACTTAAAAATAAGAAATTTTCTCCTGTTTTGCCACCAGTAATTTCATGCAGAAATTTGTATGGTACTTTTTATAGAAATGTCTCCAGATTAATCTGGTTAGAGATCATCGTAAAAAAATAGTGGTAGGAATAGAGGCGGAAATTTGTCTCATTTGAGAGCGTCCTGAAAAAAGGGCGGATATATGACTCCTGGGATGATTATTGATGAATTCCCGATTATCCGAAAATTTCGATTATCCGAAGTAGGTTTGGTCCCAATTACTTCGGATAATCGAGGTTCTACTGTATCTTGGTATGGCGTTTCATCACTTTATCCAGTTAACCATGCCCTTAACTACACCTGAATATACAATTGCCAACATTAATAATTTTTAAAATAAATTTACCACCAGTATTTTCAAAAAAGAATCTGTTACATATCCTTTCGTCAAATAAATAAAATAAAATAAACATAAATCATTTATGAAAATTTTCCAGTAAAATGTTTCAAATAACAAAGAATTGCCGTCTATGCAGCTGCCGCAGGCGACCTTATATTTATCAAATTGCCAGATCGCAGAAATATTTTGCTCGTGGGGACATTTTGGGGAAAATATAATTTCTTAGGGAAATGTTGGGGACAAAACGCGGAAGTATTAACTTTTTTTTTTTTTTTTTTTTTACCCGTCAACAAATCTGAATGTAAGTATTGAACGATCGATCATCCAGTCAGTTTCATAGTTCTGAAATGTACCATTTTTGTAATAGATGCAAGTTCTTTTACGATTTCCTTTATTGCTTTTGACTATGTTTGAAATAAATTTGAGAAACCATTTTCAGTTTTTTCTACCGTACCAATGTGTATTTCTAATCTTTCACAGCCACCGTAATTATATTAAAAATATCTGCTTCCAGAAATATCTAAGTAAAATACATGATGCTTAATATAATTCTAAAACTTAATCATACATTTTGGTTGAAACATATATTAATAAAGTAAGCCCCATCAGTAACCGAAAGGTTTTGTTGCGGAAGTTGGTAAACGGAGTGGCGCCGGTTGGTGAACGTGTGGCCTTAGCTTCTGACAGTTGCATTTTATATGTAAATTTGCGGCAATTTTTCTGAATAGATGATGAGATATAGCCAAATGGAAAATCACAGAAGAAAAATAATAAAAAGACTTTAATTAATCAATAAACAATTATATATCATGTATCGAGTTTGGTACTTATATAAAACTAAATATAGTACATATATAACACTTATATAACACTAGAAGGCTTTTCTCGCTCCGCTGGTCACTGTAGTTAAATAAGTTTTCAAAATTCAGTATCACTAACAGAGCTGCCAACAAAATCCGGCAAATTGTTAATACCGCCCCTTTTCCTACACCACTTAATTTTTAGAGTAATTCTCTTCAAATATATTTACGATGGATGAAGAAAACAAATATTCTAAAAATTAAGTTTTGTAGAAAAAGGGGTGGTACTAACAATTTGTCGGATTAGGTTGGGAGCTCTGCTGCTCTGCACTTAGTAATATCTAATTTTTAGATTTCAAAGATTTTTCTTTTTAAAGCTTTAAAATTATTCAAAATTTCAGTGAAGGTTCACATCACTACTTCTGATCCCATCTCTCACGATGGGATCAGAAAAAATCACGATGGCGGTCTTCAGTTACTCAGTCGGTGAGTGGTTCTACTCTTTTATAGTATTTTTTGTTTAAAGCTGAGATACAGCTTTTACATTAACGAGAAATTTTGCTTATGCAGCGTCACCTGCCTTCCAATATACACCCAAACTGAATAAGTCCAGTTTTCCATAATAATTATCTAACGCACAATGTTCGGTATGTATTACTGAGCTGTATATTTATACATCATAGAAGCGTAGAAATTATTTTTCGATAAATAGGATTAAATTAGCAAAGCAGCGCCGCTTTTTGTCCAAAATGCACATGAAATGAATATGTAACACCAACGACGCATTCCAAGTTCAAAATATTTATGCACAGCAAAAGCTTATATATAGCTTTCCCTTAAATGCGGATAATTGCAGAATAACAGCGCCTACTTTTGGTTAGCATATATTAAATGCTAATGAATATCTAGTTAAGTCAAGATCCAATCATGTGCCATGTTTAGTTAAATTAAATCAATGTGTTAACTGATTGTTGTGATACAGCAATTTCAGAGTCTTAACGACACACACACAGACGGACATTTACTAAAAATAAGTGAATCGTTTTCAGGATATCCCAAAACGTCTTAAAAAGTTGAAAAAATTCAGAAATCCTATACTTTTTTCTTATCTTTTTGTATATATCATCAGTTTCCGTATTGTATTTAGTAAATCACATGTGCTAACCCTATAACACCGTACGTTTTTAAATTCAAAAAAAATATTAAAAGTTTAAAGCATTTCGGTAAAAATTTTTAAAATATGCCCTATTAGGGGAAAATTAACTACATTCGAGGAAATTTTGAAATTCCTATCTGGCAGCACTGGGCAATATACTGTGCATTTTATTTTTTGGAACAAATGGTACGAAAAGAATATATGAAAAGCCACATGTCCCAACCCTGAATCTATGTGAATATCTAATTTCACTAAAACCACGAATGCCAAATTGTACGTTATTTTTTACACCATTATTTCTTTCCAAAAAAATGTATCATCTTTAATCACAGAAAACTTCAATAATACTTATTAAAAATTTACGGTACCAACGAAGTACAAGCAGTGCTGCCAGATTTGAGAGAAATTTTTATTCAACATCTACCCTTAAGTATTACTTGTATCGGTTATCTAATTACATAGACGATTTCAGTAAAAGATACTTCGAAACAATTACGAAACTGTTTCAATTAAAATTTAGTGGTGGGTGTTAAATAAAAATTTCCCTCAATCTGGCAACACTGAGTACAAGTTGGAAACTTTGTTAAAATATACTGACTTATGAAAGTTACAGGATCCTGAACACGTACAAGCACGACAACAATATATATTATCCCGGACCATTGTCAGTACCAGCCTTTTTTACGCACTGTTTTTCTTGTGCTGTATTTTCTCTTCATGTGCAATTATATTTTGGAGAAAATTTCACTATAAATAGAATGGTATGAGAAAAAACTGATACTAATAGAATTCCTGAATTAATTAAAATGTTGACATGTCTGCATATATCATGCACACTGCATATATCTGTTATTACTTTGGTGCTACGTTCTTTTAGCGAAGAAAAACATGTCTTATAGATGAAATGAAAATCTATTATAAGTAATTCTTGGTTTCATTTTCAAACGAAAAGCATTAAGCATTTTGTAATAATAATTATCATCTGTATTAGAATAATTATTTAAAAGAAAAAATTAGTTACATCATAGTTACGATGTTAAAAATATCTTAGCTTAAATTTATTTCAGATACATTTCCAAGAGTACAAAAATGATTTATTTTTCTTCATTGATTTTAAAAATACTAAGTCTACTCATTTTCATTACGTATATAAAGTCACAATATTTTAAAATTTTGTAAATATTAATTGCTTAATTAATAGAATAAGTTAACTAGATAAAAAATAAAATAAAATAAATGAATAATTAAATATGATTTTGTACGGTTTCAATTTTTTTTTTTTTTTTTTTTTTTACTTATCCTTTGTGCAAAAGAAGGAATAATTGCAATGCATTTCAATAATTAATATGAATATTATATATGCGATAATACAACACATACACATAGCTGCCAATATTTTAATTTATTCCGGAGTACTTTTTGCCCCGCCTCTATTTCGTACCACTTATTTTTTAAAAGTAATTATTTCTTATGTTATCGAAGTTATGTATTGAAAATTTTTTTTTTATAAATAAAGTGGTGTGAAATAAAGGCTGGGCTAAAAGTACTCCGGAATAAATTAAAATATTGACAGCTATGCATATAATGCAAATATGTATGTAATATATCAATAATTAATGATTTTATGAACAATAAGACGATCCTGTGCCTCATATCACTTTTTAATCCCTTTATTGCCAGTATTTTGTATTTTTTTTTAAATTATCTTTTCTATTGTATTTTGGTTTTGATTTCCCCCAAGAGATTACATAATTTTGTCTTACATGTTTCAATTTTTTTTTATATTATTAAACAAATGACGCGATTGTTTAAAAAAACAAAAAGTATTTATTCTGTTTATCCCAAATTTTTCTGTGAGTAACGGAATTTAAATTTTTCTGTTTTCAGTTATTGTGCTTATATTTGTAATAAGCCAAAATTATTCATTACATTTTTGCTGTTTTATTATTTATTCACATTCTGGATTTTGTAGTATTTCAAAACTTTTCGAGTAAAACATATTCTACAAATACCTGACTATTTTACACTTAATTAAACAGAAATGTTGGGCACAACATACAGTCTTTTTTTTTTTTTTTTTTCAATAAAGCTATTTTCACAGATGCCGATTTTTTAAAATCGCATATGACAGATCGGTATAACAAGGAATCAACATCGTAACTCACTACTGTTACCACTACGCGGTTCCCAGGAATTTTAATTAGCCTTATCCTAACACCAGGTGGGATCAACTAGTCCTCAAATAAAAAAAATGAGAGAAAAGATTTTCCTTCTCCAGATATTGTAAGGCTTTTCTAAAGTCAGAACTCAGAAAAAATGTAGTAAACGAGAAAATAGAATAATGCAGTATTGAAGAACACACCAATTAAATAAGCATTGCATGGAATGCAAATAAAATTAAAGAAAAAGAAAAAAAAAAAAAAAAAAAAAAAAGAAAGAAAGAAAGAAAGAAAGAAAATCAGCTAAAAAGGGAGAAAGTTATCAAAATAGACTCTTTTTTTCTCGGAGACAAAAAGCTTTAAGAAAGTCAAACGACAACGTAGATGAAAGAAACGTGTAGTGAACGAAGATAAGGAGGAACTATAGTTGCCAACTTAGCCTCTTTTGGATACCGAAAATTTTTAATCTGTTTTTTATTATTATTATTTTACTTTATCAAGGAAAACCGTTACTAGATATTTTTTTTTTAATTTTTTCCGGTAGCCAAAAGGTGGTAGTTTGGCAACTATAGGAGAAACTGGATATTTTGACTTCATCCTACATAGAGGAAATAGCTCCCGTCGTGCATGCGTTGAAAACTTCCTCAACGTCACTTTATTTGGCCATTAATTTCGCTTTTGG
The DNA here is from genome assembly GCA_963930645.1 of Salticus scenicus. Lineage (NCBI taxonomy): Eukaryota > Metazoa > Arthropoda > Arachnida > Araneae > Salticidae > Salticus > Salticus scenicus. The sequence continues at coordinate 9,606 of CAWVNO010002847.1, read as the reverse complement.
CGAGTTTTATTAATTAGAAAAGAGCATGTTTGGTTACAAATTATTCGGTCCGTCAGTTCGCAAGATATAATCGCATTGTAGCAAAACAATAATCTGATTTACTCAGCGATGTTAACACTTTCGCGACCGCTGACGATATTTAGATTCGCGTCATATGAAATTGTGTAACTCTGCCTGTAGGCGTTTCTTTCTCAATTTGTATGTTATTTCTTTCTTAAATATATATCCAATAATCACATTTTTACAATGAAATGTACTACGGATAGAAATATTTTAATTAGAACGAGTATAATTATTATGTATATTCATTTGTAATATAAGTGCGAATACAGAATATTCTGCTCTGAAATATTGTAAATTGGGAGAATAATGCCCACAGGCGGATCTTATTGTCAAAAAGACAAAATCATGCGGTCGCGAATGTGGTAATGGATGTTATATTTAATGAAAAGTATTTCAAAATACATTAAACGTCAAAAAAAAAAAAAAAAAAAAAAAAAAAAAAGCTGCATTGCAGAAAAATTGACTTATACCCTTTTTATTTGTAATAACTTCAAAACTAATGGTTGAAAGAAATAAAACTATGATGTTTCCATAATATCAAAGATATGAAATGATACCTATGTATATTTTTTATTTAATAATTCACTTTATTAGATTCTACGAAGTAATTATTAAAAATCTATATAAAACGTTCTTTTTAAACGTAATATAATAAACATATACGTTGTACTGTATTATAATTTATTATATATGAACAAATTATATATTAATACATTGAAAAAAAAAAAAAAAAAAAAAAAAAAACTATACATTTGTTAGATCTAAGCAATTTTTTAAATTAAAAAATATGTATTCTACATTGAATTTTTTCACCTTTATATGGAATTACTGCTTTAATGCGCAATGGCATAATATTATGCAGTATTTTAATATAAATATCAGAAATTGCTCTGTGCCAAATATCATAAATATTTTTTACTAGACCTTGCAGATTTCTAGGCTGCAACTTTTTAATCCTCGCCCCTTACCTACGCTTTTTTATAGACTAAACATTTTCGAGCGGATTGAGATTAGGGATATTTCCAAGTCTGATGAAAAAGAAATTCTACGATAGTTTTTGTGGGATTTAACTTAAAGTTGAAAAAGACATGATTGCTTACAGAATTATAGGTGCTCATGGATGGGATAGGATAGGTAGTTTTAACAATTTGAATCGAATAAACATACATAGACGCCCTTTAGTATGGTGCAATATCATCTTGAGCGGGAAAGTCTGAGATACTTTCAAATTAGTCGGCCAGGCGCCGTTTTTATAATGGCCACGTTTTATTTCAAGTTAATTGATCCCTTGAGCACATAATACTTTTAAAATACATAATACTACTATAATGATTTGATAAGAATTCTATTAATAAATATACAAATGTAATGATGATGCTTAATATTTTTTTACAACTATTATTGTCAATTGTTAAATTAGCCATGAAATACTCAGCGAATTCAGATTTCTTTATTAGATGTTTCTAATGTTATACATTTTACAAAATATAATTTTATAATAAATCTTGATAAGTAAAAACTTTGAAAAAAAGTACTTTGAACTTCAGTGGAATTTAAAAATGGCGCTATTAGTAAAAAGAAAAGCAAGCAAATATCGGAGGCATTACTCCCGTCAGGGTTATTGCGCATTTGTGTGAAATTATCGCCAGAAACTTGACAAAGGAAAAGAAGGGCAAATATGTGAGCAAGTGCGATGAACGCTCAGATAGAGAGTCTTTACTCCATCTACTTTTATTGACATTTTGTATCTATCTTGTCTCAAATCATGTATAAACAGTAAACTAGGTGAACAATGGATTCAATATACCACATGCAGATTCTGGACACACGAATCTACTGGTGAAACTCTTTATGCTTGTCTTCTTTGATAATGATAAAAATACTATCCAAGAAAGTTATTCATAATTTTATAGCTTTCTTAGATGTGTTGTATGAAAGATTTTTTTTAGGCTATATTATACGCTCATAGGTCAAATTTAAATTAGTATACGGATTAAATTAAAATTAAATTTTATTTTATTTAAAAAAAATTAAAAAATTTTTGGCTGAAGCAACTATTTTTCTTAGATGGGAAAAAAAAAATACTTAGCAGAAATCAGTATTTATTAAAATGTTATTATTGCAGTATTTATTTTTAACTTTTTCCTACAAACTTGATAAATCCCATAAAGATACATGGAATATCCTGAAACTGATATATGATATTTAAGTTCACTATCGGATGTTTCCTATTGAACATAAAGTGGACACCTCAACTTGTTTGTACACAAATCGTAATAAAATTGAAATACATTATTGAAGTTCAATAAGGGATTTTTTTTTCTGTATAGAAAATGGAGTAAATACCACCATTGGTTTGTATACAGGAACCCCCAAAAGTATTCAATGCATTGCATTCTATGAGAGATATTTCTATAGACCAAATTTTAATAACTTTATTTTACCCAAATCTTAACGAATTAAAATACGTTACTCATATGCACAAAAGAAAATTTCTCTATAGAGTAAAGTATGATTAGCATTAAGATTTATAGCGTCACACAAAAATATCCAGTTACTTTAAGGAATGACATTGGAAATTTGCTGAAATCGCATTTTCATTTTCATTGAGTATTTTTGACACATTCTAGCAATATTCAAGTGTGAATATGGTTTAAATCTGTGTATCTGTCTGTCCGACTGTCGACCTGTCTAACCGTCCATCTGCTCGCCTCCAGCGTTCGCAAATATTTTCAGAAATTAAAAATAAAATTATCTGTCTTATTCAAGTTTGCAATGGAATGTTTCCTATTTAAAATGACAATTTCAGGTTCTGCATAATTCGTTTATGCACAGGGGCATTCAAAAAATGCCAATGCGTGACGTTTTAAGACAGACATTTAAATAAATCTCATTTAAATAACTTTCTACTGTAAATTCCTTAAAAATGACATTTATTGTTAATATGCTAAAATAATTATTTGTATGGAATAAGATATAGTTAACCATCCAATTTACAGGGTTGCATTAAAATATTCAGAAACATTATGGGCTGCAATTAAAATCCAAGGACTGCGTTTTTTTTTACATTAAGCAATTTTAACTCTTTCCTGCAATGTTTAAGTGTAATTATTAATTCTAATAATGTACGTGTATGCTTTCAGACCTTTTGTCTGTCCGTTGTATGACAACGTGGGCAAAGAACACTGAAAGTTATACGATACAACAAATATGCTCAGTTGGAAAGTGTTAATAATCAATGCGCATCACATGATTTTTCGTTATTTTTTTTAACCAAAATATTATTTCTACATATTCTTTCAATACCAATACATTTTATGCATTTAAAAAAGGGAAAATTCGAAAATAAAGAAGAAGATAGGGTTAATTAAAAGGCATTATTCTTTCAGTTATATTCATGACTGTAAATGATAACTGACATGTATCAAAAAAAGAAAATTACTGGTTCTTTTTATAATGAAATAAAAAGTAAACTACAGGTTTTGGTCCATTAAATTTTTCAACATTTTTTGTACACATAATTATATTTTACTCAACTGAGTAACGGAAATATAATAGGAATATTAACAACAAAATATAATGTAATTAATAATAATTTAAAAAAAAAAAAATCTTTTGAAAATTATCGGAATATCAGATACACAATCATGTGTGGAATATAACTTACATATAAAACATTATTCTACTTTCTTTAAGAAACCTTTTAGAAGAATAATATTCCACCAAAGACTTCAGAATTTCAAACAATTAACAAATTTAAATTATCAAAAAATCAATTTCTTTTTTGCTTCACATATTTCTCTGATATTATAAAATTTTTATAAAGAACTTATTTATGAATAACCGTATCTACAACACCTGACATGTGTGTTTGGTACAAGCCCTTCTTGGAATCTGAAGTTCGAATAATGCTATATCTCTACAAATTTCAATATCTATGATAAAAACTGGGCCCTGTCGCCCTCTGTTAGCCCGCATTATAAACAAACATTTCATAAACTTAATTTTTTTTTATTTTTTCTATAACGATTAAGAAAATATACTCCTTATTACGAGGGTCGCAGTCCCCGTCTTTATTTCAGCACTCTTTATGATATGAAAAATTTATTTCCTCTTTTTGCTACCACTATTTTAATAGAATAATTTCTATACTGGTGTATTCACGACATAGTACTTTTAGAATACCGTAAAAATTTCTCTAAAAAGAAAGTGGTGGCGAAAGTGGGAAAAATTTCTCCTCCTTGAAAGTATCCTGCAAATGAAGGGGGAGACAACAACCCTTGTTATTAATAGAAAAACAAGCATCATAGCCTTCCTAAAATTTTAAGCTTAATTTATTAAATTTTTAACATTATAATTTAACCTCTTACCGGTCGCATATGTTCCAAAGTCACGCACATAAAATCCACATTTTTGACTAATTAGAAAAAAAAAAAAATAGATTGAAAATAAATATTTGAATTGTATATATATATATTTATTATGTGCATATTTTCAAATACATTATATATAGTTTGGTACTGGCTAGTGCTTTCATGTACCTTAAAATATTAAAGGGAAAATACACGTGGGGCGTGGTCACTTCCCGTGAATATCACACAAAGGGGTTAACTGTGGCATATTTTTCAAAGACATGCCTATAGGATCCCCATTTTTGTCTATTTAAAAAATAAATAGATCGCAAATAAATATATGAATAATATATAGATTTATATAGATTTTAAAACTTCTTTACACACCATAAATTTATGGTGTGTAAAGAAGTTTTAAAATCTATATATTGATTGTACACCAGTTTTGAATTTTGTTTTAATATATATATTTATTCTATACATATTTAAAAATATATTATATGTAATGTGGTACTGGCTGGTGCTTTCATGTACCCAAAAATATTAAAGCAAAAATACACGTGGGGCGTGGCCACTGCCCGAACTAGATTCAGGCGACACTGGCAAGGTGTTAACATTGAAACTTGCAGCAATATTCAAGAAAAAATTTTAATTGAAAGTATTGCTGAAGATAGAATAAAATAGAGGTAAAATTTTAGCGAGGCTTGCATATAATCCAGATTAAATTGATTTCAAATAAAATTTTGTTTTTTTGCTATAAGATCTTATTACTCACATTTTAAAATTCTAGCTGGTGAGTGAGTTTTCTGTCGCACTTGTGCAAAAGCTAAGTCATTTATATAATTAAACTACTTCATTAATGAAACATTTTTTTAAAATAGAGGTACAGTGCCTAAAATTCAGTGTGGAAACCGACCTTCAAATCAGTACGCTAAAAAGAGTTCCCACTAGAGGTGAGTGCGATCGAGATTATTGCTTGGAAAACCGACATTAATGTTTTATTGGTTATTTTTGTACTTAGATCACGTGATTGAGCAGACGAAACTAGGCAAAGCCAATAAACCTTTATGCAATGTTTACGATTTGAGCAAAAGATTTGATCGTAGCGCTGTCCGGGAGGCATAATTTTTTTAGCAATATTTTAAGTATTAGTTTATAATTGCTTGCCACACTGTATATTCTAGGCGTAATGTTTTAGAGAAATGCACTATGGTGAGGCTTAGTGTTCACAACATAAAGACATGCTACCTTTATCTGTTTAATAAACACTTACTTTAATTTAATATTTTGGGTCCACTCACTAGTAAAGTATTTTATTTATTCATTTTTATATATAAAATACTAGATTTTACAGAAATAGCTTTTAATAAGGAAGAATTTTGAATAGTGTCACCCGACTAAACAAACCTAACTCCATTAAAAAAAAAAAAAAAAAAAAGAGAGAGAGAGAGAGGAAGACTTACTTAACAAAATGTAGCCAGTTCAAAAAATCGTGGGATCGCATATCATATAACATAAAAAATATTTATTATATTAAATTATCGTATTTTCCCAAACACTGAAGAACGCTAAAATTTTGAAAATATGTAAACGCTAATTCCATTTAAATTTTTTAAAAGTTTTAATAAATACAGTTGCAGCACACTAGTAAAATTGAAAGTTTTTTGAGTACTAATTGAATTGTTTATACCAGAAAAATTATAAGAATAAATTTTTGTGCTTAAACGGTGTTAAAAGATTGTTGATCTGGGCGGATGTCACAAGAAAATTCACGTAACAGAGCTGTTCTCACAAAATAGCTCGGTGGAGAAAGTAAGGAAGTTTTTTTATTCTACTTGCGTGCTGTGGTGAAATGGTAGAGTGGTACAACTGGTCGATGAATAATCAAGACTTTTACATTAGCGCTACAATATAGCTGAAGTAATAATCTTAAGTGTGCAGAGATATATTAAACAACAGAGAAAATATATACACCTCAGTGTAGCATACAATATAAATCAAATGATAGAGAATTAGCTTTGCAAACGTAAATAAGCCATGTTGTGCTCGCTTCACATTAATATCTTTATTTCTGTTACAAAAGTATTGAACATTTGATTTTTATTCAAAAATATCGTCGCAAACAGCATTTCAAATGCATTAATGTTTAATAAATTTAATAGTTTCTCCCTCTCTCTCTTTTTTTTTCTGATATATTATTTTTTTTTTTATTATAAAACGTATGTGCATTGTATTAGTTTTCTTTGTGCTATTGTTTAATTCAGCTTGTATGTTTATAGGACTTATATACATGTATGAAAGCGAAACGTTTAAGTATCCTAATTTTAAAGTTTATAAAAGTTATTCAAGTAACTCAAATCTATAATAAGTGTTGGCCAATTTAGTAGTTGACAGATTTATGACATTTTCGCTACCGCGAAATTTTAGCCAAAATGTGCTGAAAGTGTTTTGAAGGCAAAGTGTAAATGTTAGCAAATGTTGGAAATTCCCCGACTGTAACTGTCGGCTTTCAGTTGGAATCTTGCCAAATATAACATAAAATGTCACATTAAACATCACCTCAAAACTTACATTTCAGCAACTTAGAAAAAAATTACCGGACAGATTTTTTATCAAACGTATGTAACCTGATTCACCTAGCGTTTAAAGAAAAATCTCCTTATATTATAACTCAAGAAAATCGGTCTGTTTGTTCGAAAACTGCAGTGCCACAAATAAACTAACATACAGACAAATGTTCCAAAATTATGAACCATTCTTTTAAGTCGTAGTTGAAAAAGGTTGTGAAAAATGAAACATACTTGTGTATGGATTTCTCTGTCTCTCTCCCTACCCCCTGGTATCTCTCCATGATTACCGCCGAACTTGGCGACTTTTTTATTCAACAGTCACCAATAATTTTGAGAAATGATGCTTAACCCCTTGAACTGCAGTTTATTTTCAGTCAGCACTGCCCATGCAGACAATTTAATTTTCTTAGTTTTAATAGGAAGGATGAATATAGAAACTTACGGTTTCGTTGCTCAAGTAATTTGTGATTATTAAAAATAATATTTGTTTCAAACATTTATATATATTACGGGGACCGGAAAATAATGTCGTTTTGAATTAATAAAATGAAACCGGAAATTTTTGTTTAACAGTGTTTACATGTACAAATAACCATCTTATAAGTTACCTAAGAATATCTTAAATTTTATCCAGAATAAATTTCCGATGACATTATTTTCCGGTCCCCCTAACACATGCACGAACGTGATCAGAGCCGGGAAATTCTTGACGAGTTAGACTCATCATTTCAGTTCGAGGGGTGACTAAACTTCAAGTTAATAACTAAACTTCGAATTAATTAAGCAACCGTTACAATTAAAATTTAGTGGTACCTGTTGAATAAAAAGCCAAAAATCTGCCAACTTTACGTCTCTCTAGCGTTGCCAAACTTGGTAACTTTTTTATTAATTAGTCAACAATAATTTTCAGAAGTGATGCTTAATATACATAATATACGATTAAACATCGAAGTGATTAGGTAACCATTATATTAAAATTTAATGTTCCCAAATCTGGCAACTCTCTCACTCTCTGAATACATATATCTTACCTGCCAACATTCTAAATAATATTCTCGTTTTATCATACTCACTCGTTTTATCATACCCACTCGTTTTATCACACCAGTCTTCTTTTTTTTAGAGTATTTTGCTTCTTATTTAATCGTAATTCCATCTGAAGAAAATTTCTCTAAAAATAAAGCTGTGTTTAAAAAGGGGCGTGTTCTAACAATATTACGGAATATTAATAAGTAGGTTGGCAGATATGATATATATATATATATATATATATATACATATACCCTACCTGCATATCACATCACACACATACACATATACAGGGTGGTTATAATTAAACTTCCCTATAAACAGCATCCTACAGTGCAAACGGGTGAATGGAATGCAACGAAATTTGGTATATAGATTATACACGAGATGCGCTCACGGACTTACGAAAAAAACAAATTCTGTTCCAAAATGTCCACCACAGGGCACTTTTTCCGGAAAAACATTCAATTTAACACAATAAATGACTAAAACGGAATACAGAAACAATATTGACAATCAAGAGCAAAATTTATGAGTAATAAAATGTAAAACTGCGAAAAGCTGTCAGTTCTAGGAGGAAATGTCGAGATTTGCATGCTTGCAAAAAAGAGGAAGCTTTATGCACAACAGGCTAGGGTATAAAACGTTTGCAGACGTTGTCAAGTCAATGTTTCCGGCTGTAATGATGACGGTATCTACAGTTGAACGTGCGTTACTGGCAAAGCTGTTTTATGAAAACACGGGAAATGCTTCTGCTTCAGTTCGTGAATTTCATCGTACAAAGAACCTACAATTGGACCAATGTCTGTTAAAGTTATCCGGGCCTGATTAAGAGATTTTGAAGGGACGTGGACATTAGGAGTTCAACATGGAAAAGGCCGTAAACCTGTCACACCAGTACTTATTGATGCCGTCAAAACAGCTGTTGCCGCGCAGTCACAGACAACAGAGTTTGGGGGCAATAGCGCACGTGCAGTTTCTCGACAGGCTATTCTTACATTCCCGTCCAAAAAGTGCTCCTCAGAAACATAATGCACTACTTCCCGTAAAAATCCACCATACCCAAGAGCTGCTTGATAGGGACATGCCACAACATTTCTCATTCGCAGTCAGTTTTCGCAACAGAATGACTGTTGATATGTCATGGCCTTGGAATATTCTGTAGCAGGACGAGGTTCATTTTTACCTCAGTGGGACTGTCAACACAGATATTTGCCGCATTTGTGCTAAGGAAAATCCGCTGATGCACACTGAAATTCCCCCACATCCTCCAAAGGTGAGTGTCTGGTTTGGATTCACGGTGACATTCATCCTTGGACCATTCTTCTTTGGGTAAATAACTGCACGTGGTCCTGTCACATGTTCCGTTACAGGTCGTCGGTACCATGACATGCTGCAGACGTTTGTTGTGCCGCAACTACAGCAAAGGCGGGTCCTTACATCGACCACTTATATGCAGGCTGGTTCGCACCCCCCTTCCCCTCCATATCGATGAGTCCGTGAAGACGCTATTGCTCCAACACTTTACAGACGAATGTGTTATTAGTTGCTTCTTTCGTAATCCAGGGCCACCACGTTCGCCGGATCTAAAT
>CAWVNO010002846.1:0-161000 GCA_963930645.1 Salticus scenicus | reverse complement strand
TCCAGAATCTGCAAAAGATATTCTAGTTTCATAACAGAACAGCAGGGACCTGCCAAAGTTAAACCATTTGGCCAGGAGAGCCCTTTTATGCAGACTTTGCCCGATTTCGATACCCAAAATTTTTGCGATTTTCACAGAATTTTTTTCAAAAGCCGATTCCAAAGCAACTAATAGAGCTTTGCGATCGCAATCACTTCCAGAATCTGCCCCACGAAGTCTACTTTCATAACAGAACAGCAGGGACCTGCCTAAGTTAAACCATTTGGCCAGGAGAGCCCTTTTATGAAGGCATGTGCTCGATATCGTCGCCAAATTTTTTGGGCGAATTTTACGCCCTCTCATTTTCAAAAGTCGATTGCAAAGCAACTAATAGAGCTTTGCGATCGCAATCACTTCCAGAATCTGCAAAAGATATTCTAGTTTCATAACAGAACAGCAGGGACCTGCCAAAGTTAAACCATTTGGCCAGGAGAGCCCTTTTATGCAGACTTTGCCCGATTTCGATACCCAAAATTTTTGCGATTTTCACAGAATTTTTTTCAAAAGCCGATTCCAAAGCAACTAATAGAGCTTTGCGATCGCAATCACTTCCAGAATCTGCCCCACGAAGTCTACTTTCATAACAGAACAGCAGGGACCTGCCAAAGGTAAACCATTTGGCCAGGAGAGCCCTTTTATGAAGGCATGTGCTCGATATCGTCGCCAAATTTTTTGGGCGAATTTTACGCCCTCTCATTTTCAAAAGTCGATTCCAAAGCAACTAATAGAGCTTTGCGATCGCAATCACTTCCAGAATCTGCAAAAGATATTCTAGTTTCATAACAGAACAGCAGGGACCTGCCAAAGTTAAACCATTTGGCCAGGAGAGCCCTTTTATGCAGACTTTGCCCGATTTCGATACCCAAAATTTTTGCGATTTTCACAAAATTTTTTTCAAAAGCCGATTCCAAAGCAACTAATAGAGCTTTGCGATCGCAATCACTTCCAGAATCTGCCCCACGAAGTCTACTTTCATAACAGAACAGCAGGGACCTGCCTAAGTTAAACCATTTGGCCAGGAGAGCCCTTTTATGAAGGCATGTGCTCGATATCGTCGCCAAATTTTTTGGGCGAATTTTACGCCCTCTCATTTTCAAAAGTCGATTGCAAAGCAACTAATAGAGCTTTGCGATCGCAATCACTTCCAGAATCTGCAAAAGATATTCTAGTTTCATAACAGAACAGCAGGGACCTGCCAAAGTTAAACCATTTGGCCAGGAGAGCCCTTTTATGGAGACTTTGCCCGATTTCGATACCCAAAATTTTTGCGATTTTCACAGAATTTTTTTCAAAAGCCGATTCCAAAGCAACTAATAGAGCTTTGCGATCGCAATCACTTCCAGAATCTGCCCCACGAAGTCTACTTTCATAACAGAACAGCAGGGACCTGCCAAAGTTAAACCATTTGGCCAGGAGAGCCCTTTTATGCAGACTTTGCCCGATTTCGATACCCAAAATTTTTGCGATTTTCACAGAATTTTTTTCAAAAGCCGATTCCAAAGCAACTAATAGAGCTTTGCGATCGCAATCACTTTCAGAATCTGCCCCACGAAGTCTACTTTCATAACAGAACAGCAGGGACCTGCCAAAGTTAAACCATTTGGCCAGGAGAGCCCTTTTATGAAGGCATGAGCTCGATATCGTCGCCAAATTTTTTGGGCGAATTTTACGCCCTCTCATTTTCAAAAGTCGATTCCAAAGCAACTAATAGAGCTTTGCGATCGCAATCACTTCCAGAATCTGCAAAAGATATTCTAGTTTCATAACAGAACAGCAGGGACCTGCCAAAGTTAAACCATTTGGCCAGGAGAGCCCTTTTATGCAGACTTTGCCCGATTTCGATACCCAAAATTTTTGCGATTTTCACAGAATTTTTTTTAAAAGCCGATTCCAAAGCAACTAACAGAGCTTTGCGACCGCAATCACTTCCAGAATCTGCCCCACGAAGTCTACTTTCATAACAGAACAGCAGGTACCTGCCAAAGTTAAACCATTTGGCCAGGAGAGCCCTTTTATGAAGGCATGTGCTCGATATCGTCGCCAAAATTTTTGGGCGAATTTTAGGCCCTCTCATTTTCAAAAGTCGATTCCAAAGGAACTAATAGAGCTTTGCGATCGCAATCACTTCCAGAATCTGCAAAAGATATTCTAGTTTCATAACAGAACAGCAGGGACCTGCCAAAGTTAAACCATTTGGCCAGGAGAGCCCTTTTATGCAGACTTTGCCCGATTTCGATACCCAAAATTTTTGCGATTTTCACAGAATTTTTTTCAAAAGCCGATTCCAAAGCAACTAATAGAGCTTTGCGATCGCAATCACTTCCAGAATCTGCCCCACGAAGTCTACTTTCATAACAGAACAGCAGGGACATGCCAAAGTTAAACCATTTGGCCAGGAGAGCCCTTTTATGAAGGGTTGTGCTCGATATCGTCGCCAAATTTTTTGGGCGAATTTTACGCCCTCTCATTTTCAAAAGTCGATTCCAAAGCAACTAATAGAGCTTTGCGATCGCAATCACTTCCAGAATCTGCAAAAGATATTCTAGTTTCATAACAGAACAGCAGGGACCTGCCAAAGTTAAACCATTTGGCCAGGAGAGCCCTTTTATGCAGACTTTGCCCGATTTCGATACCCAAAATTTTTGCGATTTTCACAGAATTTTTTTCAAATGCCGATTCCAAAGCAACTAATAGAGCTTTGCGATCGCAATCACTTCCAGAATCTGCCCCACGAAGTCTACTTTCATAACAGAACAGCAGGGACCTGCCAAAGTTAAACCATTTGGCCAGGAGAGCCCTTTTATGAAGTCATGTGCTCGATATCGTCGCCAAATTTTTTGGGCGAATTTTACGCCCTCTCATTTTCAAAAGTCGATTCCAAAGCAACTAATAGAGCTTTGCGATCGCAATCACTTCCAGAATCTGCAAAAGATATTCTAGTTTCATAACAGAACAGCAGGGACCTGCCAAAGTTAAACCATTTGGCCAGGAGAGCCCTTTTATGCAGACTTTGCCCGATTTCGATACCCAAAATTTTTGCGATTTTCACAGAATTTTTTTCAAAAGCCGATTCCAAAGCAACTAATAGAGCTTTGCGATCGCAATCACTTCCAGAATCTGCCCCACGAAGTCTACTTTCATAACAGAACAGCACGGACCTGCCAAAGTTAAACCATTTGGCCAGGAGAGCCCTTTTATGAAGGCATGTGCTCGATATCGTCGCCAAATTTTTTGGGCGAATTTTACGCCCTCTCATTTTCAAAAGTCGATTCCAAAGCAACTAATAGAGCTTTGCGATCGCAATCACTTCCAGAATCTGCAAAAGATATTCTAGTTTCATAACAGAACAGCAGGGACCTGCCAAAGTTAAACCATTTGGCCAGGAGAGCCCTTTTATGCAGACTTTGCCCGATTTCGATACCCAAAATTTTTGCGATTTTCACAGAATTTTTTTCAAAAGCCGATTCCAAAGCAACTAATAGAGCTTTGCGATCGCAATCACTTCCAGAATCTGCCCCACGAAGTCTACTTTCATAACAGAACAGCAGGGACCTGCCAAAGTTAAACCATTTGGCCAGGAGAGCCTTTTTATGAAGACATGTGCTCGATATCGTCGCCAAATTTTTTGGGCGAATTTTACGCCCTCTCATTTTCAAAAGTCGATTCCAAAGCAACTAATAGAGCTTTGCGATCGCAATCACTTCCAGAATCTGCCCCACGAAGTCTACTTTCATAACAGAACAGCAGGGACCTGCCAAAGTTAAACCATTTGGCCAGGAGAGCCCTTTTATGAAGGCATGTGCTCGATATCGTCGCCAAATTTTTTGGGCGAATTTTACGCCCTCTCATTTTCAAAAGTCGATTCCAAAGCAACTAATAGAGCTTTGCGATCGCAATCACTTCCAGAATCTGCAAAAGATATTCTAGTTTCATAACAGAACAGCAGGGACCTGCCAAAGTTAAACCATTTGGCCAGGAGAGCCCTTTTATGCAGACTTTGCCCGATTTCGATACCCAAAATTTTTGCGACTTTCACAGAATTTTTTTCAAAAGCCGATTCCAAAGCAACTAATAGAGCTTTGCGATCGCAATCACTTCCAGAATCTGCCCCACGAAGTCTACTTTCATAACAGAACAGCAGGGACCTGCCAAAGTTAAACCATTTGGCCAGGAGAGCCCTTTTATGAAGGCATGTGCTCGATATCGTCGCCAAATTTTTTGGGCGAATTTTACGCCCTCTCATTTTCAAAAGTCGATTCCAAAGCAACTAATAGAGCTTTGCGATCGCAATCACTTCCAGAATCTGCAAAAGATATTCTAGTTTCATAACAGAACAGCAGGGACCTGCCAAAGTTAAACCATTTGGCCAGGAGAGCCCTTTTATGCAGACTTTGCCCGATTTCGATACCCAAAATTTTTGCGATTTTCACAGAATTTTTTTCAAAAGCCGATTCCAAAGCAACTAATAGAGCTTTGCGATCGCAATCACTTCCAGAATCTGCCCCACGAAGTCTACTTTCATAACAGAACAGCAGGGACATGCCAAAGTTAAACCATTTGGCCAGGAGAGCCCTTTTATGAAGGGTTGTGCTCGATATCGTCGCCAAATTTTTTGGGCGAATTTTACGCCCTCTCATTTTCAAAAGTCGATTCCAAAGCAACTAATAGAGCTTTGCGATCGCAATCACTTCCAGAATCTGCAAAAGATATTCTAGTTTCATAACAGAACAGCAGGGACCTGCCAAAGTTAAACCATTTGGCCAGGAGAGCCCTTTTATGCAGACTTTGCCCGATTTCGATACCCAAAATTTTTGCGATTTTCACAGAATTTTTTTCAAAAGCCGATTCCAAAGCAACTAATAGAGCTTTGCGATCGCAATCACTTCCAGAATCTGCCCCACGAAGTCTACTTTCATAACAGAACAGCAGGGACCTGCCAAAGTTAAACCATTTGGCCAGGAGAGCCCTTTTATGAAGGCATGTGCTCGATATCGTCGCCAAATTTTTTAGGCGAATTTTACGCCCTCTCATTTTCAAAAGTCGATTCCAAAGCAACTAATAGAGCTTTGCGATCGCAATCACTTCCAGAATCTGCAAAAGATATTCTAGTTTCATAACAGAACAGCAGGGACCTGCCAAAGTTAAACCATTTGGCCAGGAGAGCCCTTTTATGCAGACTTTGCCCGATTTCGATACCCAAAATTTTTGCGATTTTCACAGAATTTTTTTCAAAAGCCGATTCCAAAGCAACTAATAGAGCTTTGCGATCGCAATCACTTCCAGAATCTGCCCCACGAAGTCTACTTTCATAACAGAACAGCAGGGACCTGCCAAAGTTAAACCATTAGGCCAGGAGAGCCCTTTTATGCAGACTTTGCCCGATTTCGATACCCAAAATTTTTGCGATTTTCACAGAATTTTTTTCAAAAGCCGATTCCAAAGCAACTAATAGAGCTTTGCGATCGCAATCACTTCCAGAATCTGCCCCACGAAGTCTACTTTCATAACAGAACAGCAGGGACCTGCCAAAGGTAAACCATTTGGCCAGGAGAGCCCTTTTATGAAGGCATGTGCTCGATATCGTCGCCAAATTTTTTGGGCGAATTTTACGCCCTCTCATTTTCAAAAGTCGATTCCAAAGCAACTAATAGAGCTTTGCGATCGCAATCACTTCCAGAATCTGCAAAAGATATTCTAGTTTCATAACAGAACAGCAGGGACCTGCCAAAGTTAAACCATTTGGCCAGGAGAGCCCTTTTATGCAGACTTTGCCCGATTTCGATACCCAAAATTTTTGCGATTTTCACAGAATTTTTTTCAAAAGCCGATTCCAAAGCAACTAATAGAGCTTTGCGATCGCAATCACTTCCAGAATCTGCCCCACGAAGTCTACTTTCATAACAGAACAGCAGGGACCTGCCTAAGTTAAACCATTTGGCCAGGAGAGCCCTTTTATGAAGGCATGTGCTCGATATCGTCGCCAAATTTTTTGGGCGAATTTTACGCCCTCTCATTTTCAAAAGTCGATTGCAAAGCAACTAATAGAGCTTTGCGATCGCAATCACTTCCAGAATCTGCAAAAGATATTCTAGTTTCATAACAGAACAGCAGGGACCTGCCAAAGTTAAACCATTTGGCCAGGAGAGCCCTTTTATGGAGACTTTGCCCGATTTCGATACCCAAAATTTTTGCGATTTTCACAGAATTTTTTTCAAAAGCCGATTCCAAAGCAACTAATAGAGCTTT
Organism: Salticus scenicus; assembly: GCA_963930645.1. NCBI lineage: Eukaryota > Metazoa > Arthropoda > Arachnida > Araneae > Salticidae > Salticus > Salticus scenicus. The sequence goes on along the minus strand of CAWVNO010002846.1, from coordinate 154,715 downwards.
GCGATCGCAATCACTTCCAGAATCTGCCCCACGAAGTCTACTTTCATAACAGAACAGCAGGGACCTGCCAAAGTTAAACCATTTGGCCAGGAGAGCCCTTTTATGCAGACTTTGCCCGATTTCGATACCCAAAATTTTTGCGATTTTCACAGAATTTTTTTCAAAAGCCGATTCCAAAGCAACTAATAGAGCTTTGCGATCGCAATCACTTTCAGAATCTGCCCCACGAAGTCTACTTTCATAACAGAACAGCAGGGACCTGCCAAAGTTAAACCATTTGGCCAGGAGAGCCCTTTTATGAAGGCATGAGCTCGATATCGTCGCCAAATTTTTTGGGCGAATTTTACGCCCTCTCATTTTCAAAAGTCGATTCCAAAGCAACTAATAGAGCTTTGCGATCGCAATCACTTCCAGAATCTGCAAAAGATATTCTAGTTTCATAACAGAACAGCAGGGACCTGCCAAAGTTAAACCATTTGGCCAGGAGAGCCCTTTTATGCAGACTTTGCCCGATTTCGATACCCAAAATTTTTGCGATTTTCACAGAATTTTTTTTAAAAGCCGATTCCAAAGCAACTAACAGAGCTTTGCGACCGCAATCACTTCCAGAATCTGCCCCACGAAGTCTACTTTCATAACAGAACAGCAGGGACCTGCCAAAGTTAAACCATTTGGCCAGGAGAGCCCTTTTATGAAGGCATGTGCTCGATATCGTCGCCAAAATTTTTGGGCGAATTTTAGGCCCTCTCATTTTCAAAAGTCGATTCCAAAGGAACTAATAGAGCTTTGCGATCGCAATCACTTCCAGAATCTGCAAAAGATATTCTAGTTTCATAACAGAACAGCAGGGACCTGCCAAAGTTAAACCATTTGGCCAGGAGAGCCCTTTTATGCAGACTTTGCCCGATTTCGATACCCAAAATTTTTGCGATTTTCACAGAATTTTTTTCAAAAGCCGATTCCAAAGCAACTAATAGAGCTTTGCGATCGCAATCACTTCCAGAATCTGCCCCACGAAGTCTACTTTCATAACAGAATAGCAGGGACATGCCAAAGTTAAACCATTTGGCCAGGAGAGCCCTTTTATGAAGGGTTGTGCTCGATATCGTCGCCAAATTTTTTGGGCGAATTTTACGCCCTCTCATTTTCAAAAGTCGATTCCAAAGCAACTAATAGAGCTTTGCGATCGCAATCACTTCCAGAATCTGCAAAAGATATTCTAGTTTCATAACAGAACAGCAGGGACCTGCCAAAGTTAAACCATTTGGCCAGGAGAGCCCTTTTATGCAGACTTTGCCCGATTTCGATACCCAAAATTTTTGCGATTTTCACAGAATTTTTTTCAAATGCCGATTCCAAAGCAACTAATAGAGCTTTGCGATCGCAATCACTTCCAGAATCTGCCCCACGAAGTCTACTTTCATAACAGAACAGCAGGGACCTGCCAAAGTTAAACCATTTGGCCAGGAGAGCCCTTTTATGAAGTCATGTGCTCGATATCGTCGCCAAATTTTTTGGGCGAATTTTACGCCCTCTCATTTTCAAAAGTCGATTCCAAAGCAACTAATAGAGCTTTGCGATCGCAATCACTTCCAGAATCTGCAAAAGATATTCTAGTTTCATAACAGAACAGCAGGGACCTGCCAAAGTTAAACCATTTGGCCAGGAGAGCCCTTTTATGCAGACTTTGCCCGATTTCGATACCCAAAATTTTTGCGATTTTCACAGAATTTTTTTCAAAAGCCGATTCCAAAGCAACTAATAGAGCTTTGCGATCGCAATCACTTCCAGAATCTGCCCCACGAAGTCTACTTTCATAACAGAACAGCACGGACCTGCCAAAGTTAAACCATTTGGCCAGGAGAGCCCTTTTATGAAGGCATGTGCTCGATATCGTCGCCAAATTTTTTGGGCGAATTTTACGCCCTCTCATTTTCAAAAGTCGATTCCAAAGCAACTAATAGAGCTTTGCGATCGCAATCACTTCCAGAATCTGCAAAAGATATTCTAGTTTCATAACAGAACAGCAGGGACCTGCCAAAGTTAAACCATTTGGCCAGGAGAGCCCTTTTATGCAGACTTTGCCCGATTTCGATACCCAAAATTTTTGCGATTTTCACAGAATTTTTTTCAAAAGCCGATTCCAAAGCAACTAATAGAGCTTTGCGATCGCAATCACTTCCAGAATCTGCCCCACGAAGTCTACTTTCATAACAGAACAGCAGGGACCTGCCAAAGTTAAACCATTTGGCCAGGAGAGCCTTTTTATGAAGGCATGTGCTCGATATCGTCGCCAAATTTTTTGGGCGAATTTTACGCCCTCTCATTTTCAAAAGTCGATTCCAAAGCAACTAATAGAGCTTTGCGATCGCAATCACTTCCAGAATCTGCCCCACGAAGTCTACTTTCATAACAGAACAGCAGGGACCTGCCAAAGTTAAACCATTTGGCCAGGAGAGCCCTTTTATGAAGGCATGTGCTCGATATCGTCGCCAAATTTTTTGGGTGAATTTTACGCCCTCTCATTTTCAAAAGTCGATTCCAAAGCAACTAATAGAGCTTTGCGATCGCAATCACTTCCAGAATCTGCAAAAGATATTCTAGTTTCATAACAGAACAGCAGGGACCTGCCAAAGTTAAACCATTTGGCCAGGAGAGCCCTTTTATGCAGACTTTGCCCGATTTCGATACCCAAAATTTTTGCGACTTTCACAGAATTTTTTTCAAAAGCCGATTCCAAAGCAACTAATAGAGCTTTGCGATCGCAATCACTTCCAGAATCTGCCCCACGAAGTCTACTTTCATAACAGAACAGCAGGGACCTGCCAAAGTTAAACCATTTGGCCAGGAGAGCCCTTTTATGAAGGCATGTGCTCGATATCGTCGCCAAATTTTTTGGGCGAATTTTACGCCCTCTCATTTTCAAAAGTCGATTCCAAAGCAACTAATAGAGCTTTGCGATCGCAATCACTTCCAGAATCTGCAAAAGATATTCTAGTTTCATAACAGAACAGCAGGGACCTGCCAAAGTTAAACCATTTGGCCAGGAGAGCCCTTTTATGCAGACTTTGCCCGATTTCGATACCCAAAATTTTTGCGATTTTCACAGAATTTTTTTCAAAAGCCGATTCCAAAGCAACTAATAGAGCTTTGCGATCGCAATCACTTCCAGAATCTGCCCCACGAAGTCTACTTTCATAACAGAACAGCAGGGACATGCCAAAGTTAAACCATTTGGCCAGGAGAGCCCTTTTATGAAGGGTTGTGCTCGATATCGTCGCCAAATTTTTTGGGCGAATTTTACGCCCTCTCATTTTCAAAAGTCGATTCCAAAGCAACTAATAGAGCTTTGCGATCGCAATCACTTCCAGAATCTGCAAAAGATATTCTAGTTTCATAACAGAACAGCAGGGACCTGCCAAAGTTAAACCATTTGGCCAGGAGAGCCCTTTTATGCAGACTTTGCCCGATTTCGATACCCAAAATTTTTGCGATTTTCACAGAATTTTTTTCAAAAGCCGATTCCAAAGCAACTAATAGAGCTTTGCGATCGCAATCACTTCCAGAATCTGCCCCACGAAGTCTACTTTCATAACAGAACAGCAGGGACCTGCCAAAGTTAAACCATTTGGCCAGGAGAGCCCTTTTATGAAGGCATGTGCTCGATATCGTCGCCAAATTTTTTAGGCGAATTTTACGCCCTCTCATTTTCAAAAGTCGATTCCAAAGCAACTAATAGAGCTTTGCGATCGCAATCACTTCCAGAATCTGCAAAAGATATTCTAGTTTCATAACAGAACAGCAGGGACCTGCCAAAGTTAAACCATTTGGCCAGGAGAGCCCTTTTATGCAGACTTTGCCCGATTTCGATACCCAAAATTTTTGCGATTTTCACAGAATTTTTTTCAAAAGCCGATTCCAAAGCAACTAATAGAGCTTTGCGATCGCAATCACTTCCAGAATCTGCCCCACGAAGTCTACTTTCATAACAGAACAGCAGGGACCTGCCAAAGTTAAACCATTAGGCCAGGAGAGCCCTTTTATGCAGACTTTGCCCGATTTCGATACCCAAAATTTTTGCGATTTTCACAGAATTTTTTTCAAAAGCCGATTCCAAAGCAACTAATAGAGCTTTGCGATCGCAATCACTTCCAGAATCTGCCCCACGAAGTCTACTTTCATAACAGAACAGCAGGGACCTGCCAAAGGTAAACCATTTGGCCAGGAGAGCCCTTTTATGAAGGCATGTGCTCGATATCGTCGCCAAATTTTTTGGGCGAATTTTACGCCCTCTCATTTTCAAAAGTCGATTCCAAAGCAACTAATAGAGCTTTGCGATCGCAATCACTTCCAGAATCTGCAAAAGATATTCTAGTTTCATAACAGAACAGCAGGGACCTGCCAAAGTTAAACCATTTGGCCAGGAGAGCCCTTTTATGCAGACTTTGCCCGATTTCGATACCCAAAATTTTTGCGATTTTCACAGAATTTTTTTCAAAAGCCGATTCCAAAGCAACTAATAGAGCTTTGCGATCGCAATCACTTCCAGAATCTGCCCCACGAAGTCTACTTTCATAACAGAACAGCAGGGACCTGCCAAAGTTAAACCATTTGGCCAGGAGAGCCCTTTTATGAAGGCATGTGCTCGATATCGTCGCCAAATTTTTTGGGCGAATTTTACGCCCTCTCATTTTCAAAAGTCGATTCCAAAGCAACTAATAGAGCTTTGCGATCGCAATCACTTCCAGAATCTGCAAAAGATATTCTAGTTTCATAACAGAACAGCAGGGACCTGCCAAAGTTAAACCATTTGGCCAGGAGAGCCCTTTTATGCAGACTTTGCCCGATTTCGATACCCAAAATTTTTGCGATTTTCACAGAATTTTTTTCAAAAGCCGATTCCAAAGCAACTAATAGAGCTTTGCGATCGCAATCACTTCCAGAATCTGCCCCACGAAGTCTACTTTCATAACAGAACAGCAGGGACCTGCCAAAGGTAAACCATTTGGCCAGGAGAGCCCTTTTATGAAGGCATGTGCTCGATATCGTCGCCAAATTTTTTGGGCGAATTTTACGCCCTCTCATTTTCAAAAGTCGATTCCAAAGCAACTAATAGAGCTTTGCGATCGCAATCCCTTCCAGAATCTGCAAAAGATATTCTAGTTTCATAACAGAACAGCAGGGACCTGCCAAAGTTAAACCATTTGGCCAGGAGAGCCCTTTTATGCAGACTTTGCCCGATTCCGATACCCAAAATTTTTGCGATTTTCACAGAATTTTTTTCAAAAGCCGATTCCAAAGCAACTAATAGAGCTTTGCGATCGCAATTACTTCCAGAATCTGACCCACGAAGACTACTTTCATAACAGAACAGCAGGGACCTGCCAAAGTTAAACCATTTGGCCAGGAGAGCCCTTTTATGCAGACTTTGCCCGATTTCGATACCCAAAATTTTTGCGATTTTCACAGAATTTTTTTCAAAAGCCGATTCCAAAGCAACTAATAGAGCTTTGCGATCGCAATCACTTCCAGAATCTGCCCCACGAAGTCTACTTTCATAACAGAACAGCAGGGACCTGCCAAAGTTAAACCATTTGGCCAGGAGAGCCCTTTTATGAAGGCATGTGCTCGATATCGTCGCCAAATTTTTTGGGCGAATTTTACGCCCTCTCATTTTCAAAAGTCGATTCCAAAGCAACTAATAGAGCTTTGCGATCGCAATCACTTCCAGAATCTGCAAAAGATATTCTAGTTTCATAACAGAACAGCAGGGACCTGCCAAAGTTAAACCATTTGGCAAGGAGAGCCCTTTTATGCAGACTTTGCCCGATTTCGATACCCAAAATTTTTGCGATTTTCACAGAATTTTTTTCAAAAGCCGATTCCAAAGCAACTACTAGAGCTTTGCGATCGCAATCACTTCCAGAATCTGCCCCACGAAGTCTACTTTCATAACAGAACAGCAGGGACCTGCCAAAGTTAAACCATTTGGCCAGGAGAGCCCTTTTATGAAGGCATGTGCTCGATATCGTCGCCAAATTTTTTGGGCGAATTTTACGCCCTCTCATTTTCAAAAGTCGATTCCAAAGCAACTAATAGAGCTTTGCGATCGCAATCACTTCCAGAATCTGCAAAAGATATTCTAGTTTCATAACAGAACAGCAGGGACCTGCCAAAGTTAAACCATTTGGCCAGGAGAGCCCTTTTATGCAGACTTTGCCCGATTTCGATACCCAAAATTTTTGCGACTTTCACAGAATTTTTTTCAAAAGCCGATTCCAAAGCAACTAATAGAGCTTTGCGATCGCAATCACTTCCAGAATCTGCCCCACGAAGTCTACTTTCATAACAGAACAGCAGGGACCTGCCAAAGTTAAACCATTTGGCCAGGAGAGCCCTTTTATGAAGGCATGTGCTCGATATCGTCGCCAAATTTTTTGGGCGAATTTTACGCCCTCTCATTTTCAAAAGTCGATTCCAAAGCAACTAATAGAGCTTTGCGATCGCAATCACTTCCGGAATCTGCAAAAGATATTCTAGTTTCATAACAGAACAGCAGGGACCTGCCAAAGTTAAACCATTTGGCCAGGAGAGCCCTTTTATGCAGACTTTGCCCGATTTCGATACCCAAAATTTTTGCGATTTTCACAGAATTTTTTTCAAAAGCCGATTCCAAAGCAACTAATAGAGCTTTGCGATCGCAATCACTTCCAGAATCTGCCCCACGAAGTCTACTTTCATAACAGAACAGCAGGGACATGCCAAAGTTAAACCATTTGGCCAGGAGAGCCCTTTTATGCAGACTTTGCCCGATTTCGATACCCAAAATTTTTGCGATTTTCACAGAATTTTTTTCAAAAGCCGATTCCAAAGCAACTAATAGAGCTTTGCGATCGCAATCACTTCCAGAATCTGCCCCACGATGTCTACTTTCATAACAGAACAGCAGGGACCTGCCAAAGTTAAACCATTTGGCCAGGAGAGCCCTTTTATGAAGTCATGTGCTCGATATCGTCGCCAAATATTTTGGGCGAATTTTACGCCCTCTCATTTTCAAAAGTCGATTCCAAAGCAACTAATAGAGCTTTGCGATCGCAATCACTTCCAGAATCTGCAAAAGATATTCTAGTTTCATAACAGAACAGCAGGGACCTGCCAAAGTTAAACCATTTGGCCAGGAGAGCCCTTTTATGCAGACTTTGCCCGATTTCGATACCCAAAATTTTTGCGATTTTCACAGAATTTTTTTCAAAAGCCGATTCCAAAGCAACTAATAGAGCTTTGCGATCGCAATCACTTCCAGAATCTGCCCCACGAAGTCTACTTTCATAACAGAACAGCAGGGACCTGCCAAAGTTAAACCATTTGGCCAGGAGAGCCCTTTTATGAAGGCATGTGCTCGATATCGTCGCCAAATTTTTTGGGCGAATTTTACGCCCTCTCATTTTTAAAAGTCGATTCCAAAGCAACTAATAGAGCTTTGCGATCGCAATCACTTCCAGAATCTGCAAAAGATATTCTAGTTTCATAACAGAACAGCAGGGACCTGCCAAAGTTAAACCATTTGGCCAGGAGAGCCCTTTTATGCAGACTTTGCCCGATTTCGATACCCAAAATTTTTGCGATTTTCACAGAATTTTTTTCAAAAGCCGATTCCAAAGCAACTAATAGAGCTTTGCGATCGCAATCACTTCCAGAATCTGCCCCACGAAGTCTACTTTCATAACAGAACAGCAGGGACCTGCCAAAGTTAAACCATTTGGCCAGGAGAGCCCTTTTATGAAGGCATGTGCTCGATATCGTCGCCAAATTTTTTGGGCGAATTTTACGCCCTCTCATTTTTAAAAGTCGATTCCAAAGCAACTAATAGAGCTTTGCGATCGCAATCACTTCCAGAATCTGCAAAAGATATTCTAGTTTCATAACAGAACAGCAGGGACCTGCCAAAGTTAAACCATTTGGCCAGGAGAGCCCTTTTATGCAGACTTTGCCCGATTTCGATACCCAAAATTTTTGCGATTTTCACAGAATTTTTTTCAAAAGCCGATTCCAAAGCAACTAATAGAGCTTTGCGATCGCAATCACTTCCAGAATCTGCCCCACGAAGTCTACTTTCATAACAGAACAGCAGGGACCTGCCAAAGTTAAACCATTTGGCCAGGAGAGCCCTTTTATGAAGGCATGTTCTCGATATCGTCGCCAAATTTTTTGGGCGAATTTTACGCCCTCTCATTTTCAAAAGTCGATTCCAAAGCAACTAATAGAGCTTTGCGATCGCAATCACTTCCAGAATCTGCAAAAGATATTCTAGTTTCATAACAGAACAGCAGGGACCTGCCAAAGTTAAACCATTTGGCCAGGAGAGCCCTTTTATGCAGACTTTGCCCGATTTCGATACCCAAAATTTTTGCGATTTTCACAGAATTTTTTTCAAAAGCCGATTCCAAAGCAACTAATAGAGCTTTGCGATCGCAATCACTTCTAGAATCTGCCCCACGAAGTCTACTTTCATAACAGAACAGCAGGGACCTGCCAAAGTTAAACCATTTGGCCAGGAGAGCCCTTTTATGCAGACTTTGCCCGATTTCGATACCCAAAATTTTTGCGATTTTCACAGAATTTTTTTCAAAAGCCGATTCCAAAGCAACTAATAGAGCTTTGCGATCGCAATCACTTCCAGAATCTGCCCCACGAAGTCTACTTTCATAACAGAACAGCAGGGACCTGCCAAAGGTAAACCATTTGGCCAGGAGAGCCCTTTTATGAAGGCATGTGCTCGATATCGTCGCCAAATTTTTTGGGCGAAATTTACGCCCTCTCATTTTCAAAAGTCGATTCCAAAGCAACTAATAGAGCTTTGCGATCGCAATCACTTCCAGAATCTGCAAAAGATATTCTAGTTTCATAACAGAACAGCAGGGACCTGCCAAAGTTAAACCATTTGGCCAGGAGAGCCCTTTTATGCAGACTTTGCCCGATTTCGATACCCAAAATTTTTGCGATTTTCACAGAATTTTTTTCAAAAGCCGATTCCAAAGCAACTAATAGAGCTTTGCGATCGCAATCACTTCCAGAATCTGCCCCACGAAGTCTACTTTCATAACAGAACAGCAGGGACCTGCCAAAGTTAAACCATTTGGCCAGGAGAGCCCTTTTATGAAGGCATGTGCTCGATATCGTCGCCAAATTTTTTGGGCGAATTTTACGCCCTCTCATTTTCAAAAGTCGATTCCAAAGCAACTAATAGAGCTTTGCGATCGCAATCACTTCCAGAATCTGCAAAAGATATTCTAGTTTCATAACAGAACAGCAGGGACCTGCCAAAGTTAAACCATTTGGCCAGGAGAGCCCTTTTATGCAGACTTTGCCCGATTTCGATACCCAAAATTTTTGCGATTTTCACAGAATTTTTTTCAAAAGCCGATTCCAAAGCAACTAATAGAGCTTTGCGATCGCAATCACTTCCAGAATCTGCCCCACGAAGTCTACTTTCATAACAGAACAGCAGGGACCTGCCAAAGTTAAACCATTTGGCCAGGAGAGCCCTTTTATGAAGGCATGTGCTCGATATCGTCGCCAAATTTTTTGGGCGAATTTTACGCCCTCTCATTTTTAAAAGTCGATTCCAAAGCAACTAATAGAGCTTTGCGATCGCAATCACTTCCAGAATCTGCAAAAGATATTCTAGTTTCATAACAGAACAGCAGGGACCTGCCAAAGTTAAACCATTTGGCCAGGAGAGCCCTTTTATGCAGACTTTGCCCGATTTCGATACCCAAAATTTTTGCGATTTTCACAGAATTTTTTTCAAAAGCCGATTCCAAAGCAACTAATAGAGCTTTGCGATCGCAATTACTTCCAGAATCTGCCCCACGAAGTCTACTTTCATAACAGAACAGCAGGGACCTGCCAAAGTTAAACCATTTGGCCAGGAGAGCCCTTTTATGCAGACTTTGCCCGATTTCGATACCCAAAATTTTTGCGATTTTCACAGAATTTTTTTCAAAAGCCGATTCCAAAGCAACTAATAGAGCTTTGCGATCGCAATCACTTCCAGAATCTGCCCCACGAAGTCTACTTTCATAACAGAACAGCAGGGACCTGCCAAAATTAAACCATTTGGCCAGGAGAGCCCTTTTATGAAGGCATGTGCTCGATATCGTCGCCAAATTTTTTGGGCGAATTTTACGCCCTCTCATTTTCAAAAGTCGATTCCAAAGCAACTAATAGAGCTTTGCGATCGCAATCACTTCCAGAATCTGCAAAAGATATTCTAGTTTCATAACAGAACAGCAGGGACCTGCCAAAGTTAAACCATTTGGCAAGGAGAGCCCTTTTATGCAGACTTTGCCCGATTTCGATACCCAAAATTTTTGCGATTTTCACAGAATTTTTTTCAAAAGCCGATTCCAAAGCAACTACTAGAGCTTTGCGATCGCAATCACTTCCAGAATCTGCAAAAGATATTCTAGTTTCATAACAGAACAGCAGGGACCTGCCAAAGTTAAACCATTTGGCCAGGAGAGCCCTTTTATGCATACTTTGCCCGATTTCGATACCCAAAATTTTTGCGACTTTCACAGAATTTTTTTCAAAAGCCGATTCCAAAGCAACTAATAGAGCTTTGCGATCGCAATCACTTCCAGAATCTGCCCCACGAAGTCTACTTTCATAACAGAACAGCAGGGACCTGCCAAAGTTAAACCATTTGGCCAGGAGAGCCCTTTTATGAAGGCATGTGCTCGATATCGTCGCCAAATTTTTTGGGCGAATTTTACGCCCTCTCATTTTCAAAAGTCGATTCCAAAGCAACTAATAGAGCTTTGCGATCGCAATCACTTCCAGAATCTGCAAAAGATATTCTAGTTTCATAACAGAACAGCAGGGACCTGCCAAAGTTAAACCATTTGGCCAGGAGAGCCCTTTTATGCAGACTTTGCCCGATTTCGATACCCAAAATTTTTGCGATTTTCACAGAATTTTTTTCAAAAGCCGATTCCAAAGCAACTAATAGAGCTTTGCGATCGCAATCACTTCCAGAATCTGCCCCACGAAGTCTACTTTCATAACAGAACAGCAGGGACCTGCCAAAGTTAAACCATTTGGCCAGGAGAGCCCTTTTATGAAGGCATGTGCTCGATATCGTCGCCAAATTTTTTGGGCGAATTTTACGCCCTCTCATTTTCAAAAGTCGATTCCAAAGCAACTAATAGAGCTTTGCGATCGCAATCACTTCCAGAATCTGCAAAAGATATTCTAGTTTCATAACAGAACAGCAGGGACCTGCCAAAGTTAAACCATTTGGCCAGGAGAGCCCTTTTATGCAGACTTTGCCCGATTTCGATACCCAAAATTTTTGCGATTTTCACAGAATTTTTTTCAAAAGCCGATTCCAAAGCAACTAATAGAGCTTTGCGATCGCAATTACTTCCAGAATCTGCCCCACGAAGTCTACTTTCATAACAGAACAGCAGGGACCTGCCAAAGTTAAACCATTTGGCCAGGAGAGCCCTTTTATGCAGACGTTGCCCGATTTCGATACCCAAAATTTTTGCGATTTTCACAGAATTTTTTTCAAAAGCCGATTCCAAAGCAACTAATAGAGCTTTGCGATCGCAATCACTTCCAGAATCTGCCCCACGAAGTCTACTTTCATAACAGAACAGCAGGGACCTGCCAAAGTTAAACCATTTGGCCAGGAGAGCCCTTTTATGAAGGCATGTGCTCGATATCGTCGCCAAATTTTTTGGGCGAATTTTACGCCCTCTCATTTTCAAAAGTCGATTCCAAAGCAACTAATAGAGCTTTGCGATCGCAATCACTTCCAGAATCTGCAAAAGATATTCTAGTTTCATAACAGAACAGCAGGGACCTGCCAAAGTTAAACCATTTGGCAAGGAGAGCCCTTTTATGCAGACTTTGCCCGATTTCGATACCCAAAATTTTTGCGATTTTCACAGAATTTTTTTCAAAAGCCGATTCCAAAGCAACTACTAGAGCTTTGCGATCGCAATCACTTCCAGAATCTGCCCCACGAAGTCTACTTTCATAACAGAACAGCAGGGACCTGCCAAAGTTAAACCATTTGGCCAGGAGAGCCCTTTTATGAAGGCATGTGCTCGATATCGTCGCCAAATTTTTTGGGCGAATTTTACGCCCTCTCATTTTCAAAAGTCGATTCCAAAGCAACTAATAGAGCTTTGCGATCGCAATCACTTCCAGAATCTGCAAAAGATATTCTAGTTTCATAACAGAACAGCAGGGACCTGCCAAAGTTAAACCATTTGGCCAGGAGAGCCCTTTTATGCAGACTTTGCCCGATTTCGATACCCAAAATTTTTGCGACTTTCACAGAATTTTTTTCAAAAGCCGATTCCAAAGCAACTAATAGAGCTTTGCGATCGCAATCACTTCCAGAATCTGCCCCACGAAGTCTACTTTCATAACAGAACAGCAGGGACCTGCCAAAGTTAAACCATTTGGCCAGGAGAGCCCTTTTATGAAGGCATGTGCTCGATATCGTCGCCAAATTTTTTGGGCGAATTTTACGCCCTCTCATTTTCAAAAGTCGATTCCAAAGCAACTAATAGAGCTTTGCGATCGCAATCACTTCCAGAATCTGCAAAAGATATTCTAGTTTCATAACAGAACAGCAGGGACCTGCCAAAGTTAAACCATTTGGCCAGGAGAGCCCTTTTATGCAGACTTTGCCCGATTTCGATACCCAAAATTTTTGCGATTTTCACAGAATTTTTTTCAAAAGCCGATTCCAAAGCAACTAATAGAGCTTTGCGATCGCAATCACTTCCAGAATCTGCCCCACGAAGTCTACTTTCATAACAGAACAGCAGGGACCTGCCAAAGTTAAACCATTTGGCCAGGAGAGCCCTTTTATGAAGGCATGTGCTCGATATCGTCGCCAAATTTTTTGGGCGAATTTTACGCCCTCTCATTTTCAAAAGTCGATTCCAAAGCAACTAATAGAGCTTTGCGATCGCAATCACTTCCAGAATCTGCAAAAGATATTCTAGTTTCATAACAGAACAGCAGGGACCTGCCAAAGTTAAACCATTTGGCCAGGAGAGCCCTTTTATGCAGACTTTGCCCGATTTCGATACCCAAAATTTTTGCGACTTTCACAGAATTTTTTTCAAAAGCCGATTCCAAAGCAACTAATAGAGCTTTGCGATCGCAATCACTTCCAGAATCTGCCCCACGAAGTCTACTTTCATAACAGAACAGCAGGGACCTGCCAAAGTTAAACCATTTGGCCAGGAGAGCCCTTTTATGAAGGCATGTGCTCGATATCGTCGCCAAATTTTTTGGGCGAATTTTACGCCCTCTCATTTTCAAAAGTCGATTCCAAAGCAACTAATAGAGCTTTGCGATCGCAATCACTTCCAGAATCTGCAAAAGATATTCTAGTTTCATAACAGAACAGCAGGGACCTGCCAAAGTTAAACCATTTGGCCAGGAGAGCCCTCTTATGCAGACTTTGCCCGATTTCGATACCCAAAATTTTTGCGATTTTCACAGAATTTTTTTCAAAAGCCGATTCCAAAGCAACTAATAGAGCTTTGCGATCGCAATCACTTCCAGAATCTGCCCCACGAAGTCTACTTTCATAACAGAACAGCAGGGACCTGCCAAAGTTAAACCATTTGGCCAGGAGAGCCCTTTTATGAAGGCATGTGCTCGATATCGTCGCCAAATTTTTTGGGCGAATTTTACGCCCTCTCATTTTCAAAAGTCGATTCCAAAGCAACTAATAGAGCTTTGCGATCGCAATCACTTCCAGAATCTGCAAAAGATATTCTAGTTTCATAACAGAACAGCAGGGACCTGCCAAAGTTAAACCATTTGGCCAGGAGAGCCCTTTTATGCAGACTTTGCCCGATTTCGATACCCAAAATTTTTGCGACTTTCACAGAATTTTTTTCAAAAGCCGATTCCAAAGCAACTAATAGAGCTTTGCGATCGCAATCACTTCCAGAATCTGCCCCACGAAGTCTACTTTCATAACAGAACAGCAGGGACCTGCCAAAGTTAAACCATTTGGCCAGGAGAGCCCTTTTATGAAGGCATGTGCTCGATATCGTCGCCAAATTTTTTGGGCGAATTTTACGCCCTCTCATTTTCAAAAGTCGATTCCAAAGCAACTAATAGAGCTTTGCGATCGCAATCACTTCCAGAATCTGCAAAAGATATTCTAGTTTCATAACAGAACAGCAGGGACCTGCCAAAGTTAAACCATTTGGCCAGGAGAGCCCTTTTATGCAGACTTTGCCCGATTTCGATACCCAAAATTTTTGCGATTTTCACAGAATTTTTTTCAAAAGCCGATTCCAAAGCAACTAATAGAGCTTTGCGATCGCAATCACTTCCAGAATCTGCCCCACGAAGTCTACTTTCATAACAGAACAGCAGGGACCTGCCAAAGTTAAACCATTTGGCCAGGAGAGCCCTTTTATGAAGGCATGTGCTCGATATCGTCGCCAAATTTTTTGGGCGAATTTTACGCCCTCTCATTTTCAAAAGTCGATTCCAAAGCAACTAATAGAGCTTTGCGATCGCAATCACTTCCAGAATCTGCAAAAGATATTCTAGTTTCATAACAGAACAGCAGGGACCTGCCAAAGTTAAACCATTTGGCCAGGAGAGCCCTTTTATGCAGACTTTGCCCGATTTCGATACCCAAAATTTTTGCGACTTTCACAGAATTTTTTTCAAAAGCCGATTCCAAAGCAACTAATAGAGCTTTGCGATCGCAATCACTTCCAGAATCTGCCCCACGAAGTATACTTTCATAACAGAACAGCAGGGACCTGCCAAAGTTAAACCATTTGGCCAGGAGAGCCCTTTTATGAAGGCATGTGCTCGATATCGTCGCCAAATTTTTTGGGCGAATTTTACGCCCTCTCATTTTCAAAAGTCGATTCCAAAGCAACTAATAGAGCTTTGCGATCGCAATCACTTCCAGAATCTGCAAAAGATATTCTAGTTTCATAACAGAACAGCAGGGACCTGCCAAAGTTAAACCATTTGGCCAGGAGAGCCCTTTTATGCAGACTTTGCCCGATTTCGATACCCAAAATTTTTGCGATTTTCACAGAATTTTTTTCAAAAGCCGATTCCAAAGCAACTAATAGAGCTTTGCGATCGCAATCACTTCCAGAATCTGCCCCACGAAGTCTACTTTCATAACAGAACAGCAGGGACCTGCCAAAGTTAAACCATTTGGCCAGGAGAGCCCTTTTATGAAGGCATGTGCTCGATATCGTCGCCAAATTTTTTGGGCGAATTTTACGCCCTCTCATTTTCAAAAGTCGATTCCAAAGCAACTAATAGAGCTTTGCGATCGCAATCACTTCCAGAATCTGCAAAAGATATTCTAGTTTCATAACAGAACAGCAGGGACGTGCCAAAGTTAAACCATTTGGCCAGGAGAGCCCTTTTATGCAGACTTTGCCCGATTTCGATACCCAAAATTTTTGCGATTTTCACAGAATTTTTTTCAAAAGCCGATTCCAAAGCAACTAATAGAGCTTTGCGATCGCAATCACTTCCAGAATCTGCCCCACGAAGTCTACTTTCATAACAGAACAGCAGGGACCTGCCAAAGTTAAACCATTTGGCCAGGAGAGCCCTTTTATGAAGGCATGTGCTCGATATCGTCGCCAAATTTTTTGGGCGAATTTTACGCCCTCTCATTTTCAAAAGTCGATTCCAAAGCAACTAATAGAGCTTTGCGATCGCAATCACTTCCAGAATCTGCAAAAGATATTCTAGTTTCATAACAGAACAGCAGGGACCTGCCAAAGTTAAACCATTTGGCCAGGAGAGCCCTTTTATGCAGACTTTGCCCGATTTCGATACCCAAAATTTTTGCGATTTTCACAGAATTTTTTTCAAAAGCCGATTCCAAAGCAACTAATAGAGCTTTGCGATCGCAATCACTTCCAGAATCTGCCCCACGAAGTCTACTTTCATAACAGAACAGCAGGGACCTGCCAAAGTTAAACCATTTGGCCAGGAGAGCCCTTTTATGAAGGCATGTGCTCGATATCGTCGCCAAATTTTTTGGGCGAATTTTACGCCCTCTCATTTTCAAAAGTCGATTCCAAAGCAACTAATAGAGCTTTGCGATCGCAATCACTTCCAGAATCTGCAAAAGATATTCTAGTTTCATAACAGAACAGCAGGGACCTGCCAAAGTTAAACCATTTGGCCAGGAGAGCCCTTTTATGCAGACTTTGCCCGATTTCGATACCCAAAATTTTTGCGATTTTCACAGAATTTTTTTCAAAAGCCGATTCCAAAGCAACTAATAGAGCTTTGCGATCGCAATCACTTCCAGAATATGCCCCACGAAGTCTACTTTCATAACAGAACAGCAGGGACCTGCCAAAGTTAAACCATTTGGCCAGGAGAGCCCTTTTATGAAGGCATGTGCTCGATATCGTCGCCAAATTTTTTGGGCGAATTTTACGCCCTCTCATTTTCAAAAGTCAATTCCAAAGCAACTAATAGAGCTTTGCGATCGCAATCACTTCCAGAATCTGCAAAAGATACTCTAGTTTCATAACAGAACAGCAGGGACCTGCCAAAGTTAAACCATTTGGCCAGGAGAGCCCTTTTATGCAGACTTTGCCCGATTTCGATACCCAAAATTTTTGCGATTTTCACAGAATTTTTTTCAAAAGCCGATTCCAAAGCAACTAATAGAGCTTTGCGATCGCAATCACTTCCAGAATCTGCCCCACGAAGTCTACTTTCATAACAGAACAGCAGGGACCTGCCAAAGTTAAACCATTTGGCCAGGAGAGCCCTTTTATGAAGGCATGTGCTCGATATCGTCGCCAAATTTTTTGGGCGAATTTTACGCCCTCTCATTTTCAAAAGTCGATTCCAAAGCAACTAATAGAGCTTTGCGATCGCAATCACTTCCAGAATCTGCAAAAGATATTCTAGTTTCATAACAGAACAGCAGGGACCTGCCAAAGTTAAACCATTTGGCCAGGAGAGCCCTTTTATGCAGACTTTGCCCGATTTCGATACCCAAAATTTTTGCGATTTTCACAGAATTTTTTTCAAAAGCCGATTCCAAAGCAACTAATAGAGCTTTGCGATCGCAATCACTTCCAGAATCTGCCCCACGAAGTCTACTTTCATAACAGAACAGCAGGGACCTGCCAAAGTTAAACCATTTGGCCAGGAGAGCCCTTTTATGAAGGCATGTGCTCGATATCGTCGCCAAATTTTTTGGGCGAATTTTACGCCCTCTCATTTTCAAAAGTCGATTCCAAAGCAACTAATAGAGCTTTGCGATCGCAATCACTTCCAGAATCTGCAAAAGATATTCTAGTTTCATAACAGAACAGCAGGGACCTGCCAAAGTTAAACCATTTGGCCAGGAGAGCCCTTTTATGCAGACTTTGCCCGATTTCGATACCCAAAATTTTTGCGATTTTCACAGAATTTTTTTCAAAAGCCGATTCCAAAGCAACTAATAGAGCTTTGCGATCGCAATCACTTCCAGAATCTGCCCCACGAAGTCTACTTTCATAACAGAACAGCAGGGACCTGCCAAAGTTAAACCATTTGGCCAGGAGAGCCCTTTTATGAAGGCATGTGCTCGATATCGTCGCCAAATTTTTTGGGCGAATTTTACGCCCTCTCATTTTCAAAAGTCGATTCCAAAGCAACTAATAGAGCTTTGCGATCGCAATCACTTCCAGAATCTGCAAAAGATATTCTAGTTTCATAACAGAACAGCAGGGACCTGCCAAAGTTAAACCATTTGGCCAGGAGAGCCCTTTTATGCAGACTTTGCCCGATTTCGATACCCAAAATTTTTGCGATTTTCACAGAATGTTTTTCAAAAGCCGATTCCAAAGCAACTAATAGAGCTTTGCGATCGCAATCACTTCCAGAATCTGCCCCACGAAGTCTACTTTCATAACAGAACAGCAGGGACCTGCCAAAGTTAAACCATTTGGCCAGGAGAGCCCTTTTATGAAGGCATGTGCTCGATATCGTCGCCAAATTTTTTGGGCGAATTTTACGCCCTCTCATTTTCAAAAGTCGATTCCAAAGCAACTAATAGAGCTTTGCGATCGCAATCACTTCCAGAACTGCAAAAGATATTCTAGTTTCATAACAGAACAGCAGGGACCTGCCAAAGTTAAACCATTTGGCCAGGAGAGCCCTTTTATGCAGACTTTGCCCGATTTCGATACCCAAAATTTTTGCGATTTTCACAGAATTTTTTTCAAAAGCCGATTCCAAAGCAACTAATAGAGCTTTGCGATCGCAATCACTTCCAGAATCTGCCCCACGAAGTCTACTTTCATAACAGAACAGCAGGGACCTGCCAAAGTTAAACCATTTGGCCAGGAGAGCCCTTTTATGAAGGCATGTGCTCGATATCGTCGCCAAATTTTTTGGGCGAATTTTACGCCCTCTCATTTTCAAAAGTCGATTCCAAAGCAACTAATAGAGCTTTGCGATCGCAATCACTTCCAGAATCTGCAAAAGATATTCTAGTTTCATAACAGAACAGCAGGGACCTGCCAAAGTTAAACCATTTGGCCAGGAGAGCCCTTTTATGCAGACTTTGCCCGATTTCGATACCCAAAATTTTTGCGATTTTCACAGAATTTTTTTCAAAAGCCGATTCCAAAGCAACTAATAGAGCTTTGCGATCGCAATCACTTCCAGAATCTGCCCCACGAAGTCTACTTTCATAACAGAACAGCAGAGACCTGCCAAAATTAAACCATTTGGCCAGGAGAGCCCTTTTATGAAGGCATGTGCTCGATATCGTCGCCAAATTTTTTGGGCGAATTTTACGCCCTCTCATTTTCAAAAGTCGATTCCAAAGCAACTAATAGAGCTTTGCGATCGCAATCACTTCCAGAATCTGCAAAAGATATTCTAGTTTCATAACAGAACAGCAGGGACCTGCCAAAGTTAAACCATTTGGCCAGGAGAGCCCTTTTATGCAGACTTTGCCCGATTTCGATACCCAAAATTTTTGCGATTTTCACAGAATTTTTTTCAAAAGCCGATTCCAAAGCAACTAATAGAGCTTTGCGATCGCAATCACTTCCAGAATCTGCCCCACGAAGTCTACTTTCATAACAGAACAGCAGGGACCTGCCAAAGTTAAACCATTTGGCCAGGAGAGCCCTTTTATGAAAGCATGTGCTCGATATCGTCGCCAAATTTTTTGGGCGAATTTTACGCCCTCTCATTTTCAAAAGTCGATTCCAAAGCAACTAATAGAGCTTTGCGATCGCAATCACTTCCAGAATCTGCAAAAGATATTCTAGTTTCATAACAAAACAGCAGGGACCTGCCAAAGTTAAACCATTTGGCCAGGAGAGCCCTTTTATGCAGACTTTGCCCGATTTCGATACCCAAAATTTTTGCGATTTTCACAGAATTTTTTTCAAAAGCCGATTCCAAAGCAACTAATAGAGCTTTGCGATCGCAATCACTTCCAGAATCTGCCCCACGAAGTCTACTTTCATAACAGAACAGCAGGGACCTGCCAAAGTTAAACCATTTGGCCAGGAGAGCCCTTTTATGAAGGCATGTGCTCGATATCGTCGCCAAATTTTTTGGGCGAATTTTACGCCCTCTCATTTTCAAAAGTCGATTCCAAAGCAACTAATAGAGCTTTGCGATCGCAATCACTTCCAGAATCTGCAAAAGATATTCTAGTTTCATAACAGAACAGCAGGGACCTGCCAAAGTTAAACCATTTGGCCAGGAGAGCCCTTTTATGCAGACTTTGCCCGATTTCGATACCCAAAATTTTTGCGATTTTCACAGAATTTTTTTCAAAAGCCGATTCCAAAGCAACTAATAGAGCTTTGCGATCGCAATCACTTCCAGAATATGCCCCACGAAGTCTACTTTCATAACAGAACAGCAGGGACCTGCCAAAGTTAAACCATTTGGCCAGGAGAGCCCTTTTATGAAGGCATGTGCTCGATATCGTCGCCAAATTTTTTGGGCGAATTTTACGCCCTCTCATTTTCAAAAGTCAATTCCAAAGCAACTAATAGAGCTTTGCGATCGCAATCACTTCCAGAATCTGCAAAAGATACTCTAGTTTCATAACAGAACAGCAGGGACCTGCCAAAGTTAAACCATTTGGCCAGGAGAGCCCTTTTATGCAGACTTTGCCCGATTTCGATACCCAAAATTTTTGCGATTTTCACAGAATTTTTTTCAAAAGCCGATTCCAAAGCAACTAATAGAGCTTTGCGATCGCAATCACTTCCAGAATCTGCCCCACGAAGTCTACTTTCATAACAGAACAGCAGGGACCTGCCAAAGTTAAACCATTTGGCCAGGAGAGCCCTTTTATGAAGGCATGTGCTCGATATCGTCGCCAAATTTTTTGGGCGAATTTTACGCCCTCTCATTTTCAAAAGTCGATTCCAAAGCAACTAATAGAGCTTTGCGATCGCAATCACTTCCAGAATCTGCAAAAGATATTCTAGTTTCATAACAGAACAGCAGGGACCTGCCAAAGTTAAACCATTTGGCCAGGAGAGCCCTTTTATGCAGACTTTGCCCGATTTCGATACCCAAAATTTTTGCGATTTTCACAGAATTTTTTTCAAAAGCCGATTCCAAAGCAACTAATAGAGCTTTGCGATCGCAATCACTTCCAGAATCTGCCCCACGAAGTCTACTTTCATAACAGAACAGCAGGGACCTGCCAAAGTTAAACCATTTGGCCAGGAGAGCCCTTTTATGAAGGCATGTGCTCGATATCGTCGCCAAATTTTTTGGGCGAATTTTACGCCCTCTCATTTTCAAAAGTCGATTCCAAAGCAACTAATAGAGCTTTGCGATCGCAATCACTTCCAGAATCTGCAAAAGATATTCTAGTTTCATAACAGAACAGCAGGGACCTGCCAAAGTTAAACCATTTGGCCAGGAGAGCCCTTTTATGCAGACTTTGCCCGATTTCGATACCCAAAATTTTTGCGATTTTCACAGAATTTTTTTCAAAAGCCGATTCCAAAGCAACTAATAGAGCTTTGCGATCGCAATCACTTCCAGAATCTGCCCCACGAAGTCTACTTTCATAACAGAACAGCAGGGACCTGCCAAAGTTAAACCATTTGGCCAGGAGAGCCCTTTTATGAAGGCATGTGCTCGATATCGTCGCCAAATTTTTTGGGCGAATTTTACGCCCTCTCATTTTCAAAAGTCGATTCCAAAGCAACTAATAGAGCTTTGCGATCGCAATCACTTCCAGAATCTGCAAAAGATATTCTAGTTTCATAACAGAACAGCAGGGACCTGCCAAAGTTAAACCATTTGGCCAGGAGAGCCCTTTTATGCAGACTTTGCCCGATTTCGATACCCAAAATTTTTGCGATTTTCACAGAATGTTTTTCAAAAGCCGATTCCAAAGCAACTAATAGAGCTTTGCGATCGCAATCACTTCCAGAATCTGCCCCACGAAGTCTACTTTCATAACAGAACAGCAGGGACCTGCCAAAGTTAAACCATTTGGCCAGGAGAGCCCTTTTATGAAGGCATGTGCTCGATATCGTCGCCAAATTTTTTGGGCGAATTTTACGCCCTCTCATTTTCAAAAGTCGATTCCAAAGCAACTAATAGAGCTTTGCGATCGCAATCACTTCCAGAACTGCAAAAGATATTCTAGTTTCATAACAGAACAGCAGGGACCTGCCAAAGTTAAACCATTTGGCCAGGAGAGCCCTTTTATGCAGACTTTGCCCGATTTCGATACCCAAAATTTTTGCGATTTTCACAGAATTTTTTTCAAAAGCCGATTCCAAAGCAACTAATAGAGCTTTGCGATCGCAATCACTTCCAGAATCTGCCCCACGAAGTCTACTTTCATAACAGAACAGCAGGGACCTGCCAAAGTTAAACCATTTGGCCAGGAGAGCCCTTTTATGAAGGCATGTGCTCGATATCGTCGCCAAATTTTTTGGGCGAATTTTACGCCCTCTCATTTTCAAAAGTCGATTCCAAAGCAACTAATAGAGCTTTGCGATCGCAATCACTTCCAGAATCTGCAAAAGATATTCTAGTTTCATAACAGAACAGCAGGGACCTGCCAAAGTTAAACCATTTGGCCAGGAGAGCCCTTTTATGCAGACTTTGCCCGATTTCGATACCCAAAATTTTTGCGATTTTCACAGAATTTTTTTCAAAAGCCGATTCCAAAGCAACTAATAGAGCTTTGCGATCGCAATCACTTCCAGAATCTGCCCCACGAAGTCTACTTTCATAACAGAACAGCAGAGACCTGCCAAAATTAAACCATTTGGCCAGGAGAGCCCTTTTATGAAGGCATGTGCTCGATATCGTCGCCAAATTTTTTGGGCGAATTTTACGCCCTCTCATTTTCAAAAGTCGATTCCAAAGCAACTAATAGAGCTTTGCGATCGCAATCACTTCCAGAATCTGCAAAAGATATTCTAGTTTCATAACAGAACAGCAGGGACCTGCCAAAGTTAAACCATTTGGCCAGGAGAGCCCTTTTATGCAGACTTTGCCCGATTTCGATACCCAAAATTTTTGCGATTTTCACAGAATTTTTTTCAAAAGCCGATTCCAAAGCAACTAATAGAGCTTTGCGATCGCAATCACTTCCAGAATCTGCCCCACGAAGTCTACTTTCATAACAGAACAGCAGGGACCTGCCAAAGTTAAACCATTTGGCCAGGAGAGCCCTTTTATGAAAGCATGTGCTCGATATCGTCGCCAAATTTTTTGGGCGAATTTTACGCCCTCTCATTTTCAAAAGTCGATTCCAAAGCAACTAATAGAGCTTTGCGATCGCAATCACTTCCAGAATCTGCAAAAGATATTCTAGTTTCATAACAAAACAGCAGGGACCTGCCAAAGTTAAACCATTTGGCCAGGAGAGCCCTTTTATGCAGACTTTGCCCGATTTCGATACCCAAAATTTTTGCGATTTTCACAGAATTTTTTTCAAAAGCCGATTCCAAAGCAACTAATAGAGCTTTGCGATCGCAATCACTTCCAGAATATGCCCCACGAAGTCTACTTTCATAACAGAACAGCAGGGACCTGCCAAAGTTAAACCATTTGGCCAGGAGAGCCCTTTTATGAAGGCATGTGCTCGATATCGTCGCCAAATTTTTTGGGCGAATTTTACGCCCTCTCATTTTCAAAAGTCGATTCCAAAGCAACTAATAGAGCTTTGCGATCGCAATCACTTCCAGAATCTGCAAAAGATACTCTAGTTTCATAACAGAACAGCAGGGACCTGCCAAAGTTAAACCATTTGGCCAGGAGAGCCCTTTTATGCAGACTTTGCCCGATTTCGATACCCAAAATTTTTGCGATTTTCACAGAATTTTTTTCAAAAGCCGATTCCAAAGCAACTAATAGAGCTTTGCGATCGCAATCACTTCCAGAATCTGCCCCACGAAGTCTACTTTCATAACAGAACAGCAGGGACCGGCCAAAGTTAAACCATTTGGCCAGGAGAGCCCTTTTATGAAGGCATGTGCTCGATATCGTCGCCAAATTTTTTGGGCGAATTTTACGCCCTCTCATATTCAAAAGTCGATTCCAAAGCAACTAATAGAGCTTTGCGATCGCAATCACTTCCAGAATCTGCAAAAGATATTCTAGTTTCATAACAGAACAGCAGGGACCTGCCAAAGTTAAACCATTTGGCCAGGAGAGCCCTTTTATGCAGACTTTGCCCGATTTCGATACCCAAAATTTTTGCGATTTTCACAGAATTTTTTTCAAAAGCCGATTCCAAAGCAACTAATAGAGCTTTGCGATCGCAATCACTTCCAGAATCTGCCCCACGAAGTCTACTTTCATAACAGAACAGCAGGGACCTGCCAAAGTTAAACCATTTGGCCAGGAGAGCCCTTTTATGAAGGCATGTGCTCGATATCGTCGCCAAATTTTTTGGGCGAATTTTACGCCCTCTCATTTTCAAAAGTCGATTCCAAAGCAACTAATAGAGCTTTGCGATCGCAATCACTTCCAGAATCTGCAAAAGATATTCTAGTTTCATAACAGAACAGCAGGGACCTGCCAAAGTTAAACCATTTGGCCAGGAGAGCCCTTTTATGCAAACTTTGCCCGATTTCGATACCCAAAATTTTTGCGATTTTCACAGAATTTTTTTCAAAAGCCGATTCCAAAGCAACAAATAGAGCTTTGCGATCGCAATCACTTCCAGAATCTGCCCCACGAAGTCTACTTTCATAACAGAACAGCAGGGACCTGCCAAAGTTAAACCATTTGGCCAGGAGAGCCCTTTTATGAAGGCATGTGCTCGATATCGTCGCCAAATTTTTTGGGCGAATTTTACGCCCTCTCATTTTCAAAAGTCGATTCCAAAGCAACTAATAGAGCTTTGCGATCGCAATCACTTCCAGAATCTGCAAAAGATATTCTAGTTTCATAACAGAACAGCAGGGACCTGCCAAAGTTAAACCATTTGGCCAGGAGAGCCCTTTTATGCAGACATTGCCCGATTTCGATACCCAAAATTTTTGCGATTTTCACAGAATTTTTTTCTAAAGCCGATTCCAAAGCAACTAATAGAGCTTTGCAATCGCAATCACTTCCAGAATCTGCCCCACGAAGTCTACTTTCATAACAGAACAGCAGGGACCTGCCAAAGTTAAACCATTTGGCCAGGAGAGCCCTTTTATGAAGGCATGTGCTCGATATCGTCGCCAAATTTTTTGGGCGAATTTTACGCCCTCTCATTTTCAAAAGTCGATTCCAAAGCAACTAATAGAGCTTTGCGATCGCAATCACTTCTAGAATCTGCCCCACGAAGTCTACTTTCATAACAGAACAGCAGGGACCTGCCAAAGTTAAACCATTTGGCCAGGAGAGCCCTTTTATGAAGGCATGTGCTCGATATCGTCGCCAAATTTTTTGGGCGAATTTTACGCCCTCTCATTTTCAAAAGTCGATTCCAAAGCAACTAATAGAGCTTTGCGATCGCAATCACTTCCAGAATCTGCAAAAGATATTCTAGTTTCGTAACAGAACAGCAGGGACCTGCCAAAGTTAAACCATTTGGCCAGGAGAGCCCTTTTATGCAGACTTTGCCCGATTTCGATACCCAAAATTTTTGCGATTTGCACAGAATTTTTTTCAAAAGCCGATTCCAAAGCAACTAATAGAGCTTTGCGATCGCAATCACTTCCAGAATCTGCCCCACGAAGTCTACTTTCATAACAGAACAGCAGGGACCTGCCAAAGTTAAACCATTTGGCCAGGAGAGCCCTTTTATGAAGGCATGTGCTCGATATCGTCGCCAAATTTTTTGGGCGAATTTTACGCCCTCTCATTTTCAAAAGCCGATTCCAAAGCAACTAATAGAGCTTTGCGATCGCAATCACTTCCAGAATCTGCAAAAGATATTCTAGTTTCATAACAGAACAGCAGGGACCTGCCAAAGTTAAACCATTTGGCCAGGAGAGCCCTTTTATGCAGACTTTGCCCGATTTCGATACCCAAAATTTTTGCGATTTTCACAGAATTTTTTCAAAAGCCGATTCCAAAGCAACTAATAGAGCTTTGCGATCGCAATCACTTCCAGAATCTGCCCCACGAAGTCTACTTTCATAACAGAACAGCAGGGACCTGCCAAAGTTAAACCATTTGGCCAGGAGAGCCCTTTTATGAAGGCATGTGCTCGATATCGTCGCCAAATTTTTTGGGCGAATTTTACGCCCTCTCATTTTCAAAAGTCGATTCCAAAGCAACTAATAGAGCTTTGCGATCGCAATCACTTCCAGAATCTGCAAAAGATATTCTAGTTTCATAACAGAACAGCAGGGACCTGCCAAAGTTAAACCATTTGGCCAGGAGAGCCCTTTTATGCAGACTTTGCCCGATTTCGATACCCAAAATTTTTGCGATTTTCACAGAATTTTTTTCAAAAGCCGATTCCAAAGCAACTAATAGAGCTTTGCGATCGCAATCACTTCCAGAATCTGCCCCACGAAGTCTACTTTCATAACAGAACAGCAGGGACCTGCCAAAGTTAAACCATTTGGCCAGGAGAGCCCTTTTATGAAGGCATGTGCTCGATATCGTCGCCAAATTTTTTGGGCGAATTTTACGCCCTCTCATTTTCAAAAGTCGATTCCAAAGCAACTAATAGAGCTTTGCGATCGCAATCACTTCCAGAATCTGCAAAAGATATTCTAGTTTCATAACAGAACAGCAGGGACCTGCCAAAGTTAAACCATTTGGCCAGGAGAGCCCTTTTATGCAGACTTTGCCCGATTTCGATACCCAAAATTTTTGCGATTTGCACAGAATTTTTTTCAAAAGCCGATTCCAAAGCAACTAATAGAGCTTTGCGATCGCAATCACTTCCAGAATCTGCCCCACGAAGTCTACTTTCATAACAGAACAGCAGGGACCTGCCAAAGTTAAACCATTTGGCCAGGAGAGCCCTTTTATGAAGGCATGTGCTCGATATCGTCGCCAAATTTTTTGGGCGAATTTTACGCCCTCTCATTTTCAAAAGTCGATTCCAAAGCAACTAATAGAGCTTTGCGATCGCAATCACTTCCAGAATCTGCAAAAGATATTCTAGTTTCATAACAGAACAGCAGGGACCTGCCAAAGTTAAACCATTTGGCCAGGAGAGCCCTTTTATGCAGACTTTGCCCGATTTCGATACCCAAAATTTTTGCGATTTTCACAGAATTTTTTTCAAAAGCTGATTCCAAAGCAACTAATAGAGCTTTGCGATAGCAATCACTTCCAGAATCTGCCCCACGAAGTCTACTTTAATAATAGAACAGCAGGGACCTGCCAAAGTTAAACTATTTGGCCAGGAGAGCCCTTTTATGAAGGCATGTGCTCGATATCGTCGCCAAATTTTTTGGGCGAATTTTACGCCCTCTCATTTTCAAAAGTCGATTCCAAAGCAACTGATAGAGCTTTGTGATCGCTATCACTTCCAGAATCTGCAAAAGATATTCTAGTTTCATAACAGAACAGCAGGGACCTGCCAAAGTTAAACCATTTGGCCAGGAGAGCCCTTTTATGCAGACTTTGCCCGATTTCGATACCCAAAATTTTTGCGATTTTCACAGAATTTTTTTCAAAAGCCGATTCCAAAGCAACTAATAGAGCTTTGCGATCGCAATCACTTCCAGAATCTGCCCCACGAAGTCTACTTTCATAACAGAACAGCAGGGACCTGCCAAAGTTAAACCATTTGGCCAGGAGAGCCCTTTTATGAAGGCATGTGCTCGATATCGTCGCCAAATTTTTTGGGCGAATTTTACGCCCTCTCATTTTCAAAAGTCGATTCCAAAGCAACTAATAGAGCTTTGCGATCGCAATCACTTCCAGAATCTGCAAAAGATATTCTAGTTTCATAACAGAACAGCAGGGACCTGCCAAAGTTAAACCATTTGGCCAGGAGAGCCCTTTTATGCAGACTTTGCCCGATTTCGATACCCAAAATTTTTGCGATTTTCACAGAATTTTTTTCAAAAGCCGATTCCAAAGCAACTAATAGAGCTTTGCGATCGCAATCACTTCCAGAATCTGCCCCACGAAGTCTACTTTCATAACAGAACAGCAGGGACCTGCCAAAGTTAAACCATTTGGCCAGGAGAGCCCTTTTATGAAGGCATGTGCTCGATATCGTCGCCAAATTTTTTGGGCGAATTTTACGCCCTCTCATTTTCAAAAGTCGATTCCAAAGCAACTAATAGAGCTTTGCGATCGCAATCACTTCCAGAATCTGCAAAAGATATTCTAGTTTCATAACAGAACAGCAGGGACCTGCCAAAGTTAAACTATTTGGCCAGGAGAGCCCTTTTATGCAGACTTTGCCCGATTTCGATACCCAAAATTTTTGCGATTTTCACAAAATTTTTTTCAAAACCCGATTCCAAAGCAACTAATAGAGCTTTGCGATCGCAATCACTTCCAGAATCTGCCCCACGAAGTCTACTTTCATAACAGAACAGCAGGGACCTGCCAAAGTTAAACCATTTGGCCAGGAGAGCCCTTTTATGAAGGCATGTGCTCGATATCGTCGCCAAATTTTTTGGGCGAATTTTACGCCCTCTCATTTTCAAAAGTCGATTCCAAAGCAACTAATAGAGCTTTGCGATCGCAATCACTTCCAGAATCTGCAAAAGATATTCTAGTTTCATAACAGAACAGCAGGGACCTGCCAAAGTTAAACCATTTGGCCAGGAGAGCCCTTTTATGCAGACTTTGCCCGATTTCGATACCCAAAATTTTTGCGACTTTCACAGAATTTTTTTCAAAAGCCGATTCCAAAGCAACTAATAGAGCTTTGCGATCGCAATCACTTCCAGAATCTGCCCCACGAAGTCTACTTTCATAACAGAACAGCAGGGACCTGCCAAAGTTAAACCATTTGGCCAGGAGAGCCCTTTTATGAAGGCATGTGCTCGATATCGTCGCCAAATTTTTTGGGCGAATTTTACGCCCTCTCATTTTCAAAAGTCGATTCCAAAGCAACTAATAGAGCTTTGCGATCGCAATCACTTCCAGAATCTGCAAAAGATATTCTAGTTTCATAACAGAACAGCAGGGACCTGCCAAAGTTAAACCATTTGGCCAGGAGAGCCCTCTTATGCAGACTTTGCCCGATTTCGATACCCAAAATTTTTGCGATTTTCACAGAATTTTTTTCAAAAGCCGATTCCAAAGCAACTAATAGAGCTTTGCGATCGCAATCACTTCCAGAATCTGCCCCACGAAGTCTACTTTCATAACAGAACAGCAGGGACCTGCCAAAGTTAAACCATTTGGCCAGGAGAGCCCTTTTATGAAGGCATGTGCTCGATATCGTCGCCAAATTTTTTGGGCGAATTTTACGCCCTCTCATTTTCAAAAGTCGATTCCAAAGCAACTAATAGAGCTTTGCGATCGCAATCACTTCCAGAATCTGCAAAAGATATTCTAGTTTCATAACAGAACAGCAGGGACCTGCCAAAGTTAAACCATTTGGCCAGGAGAGCCCTTTTATGCAGACTTTGCCCGATTTCGATACCCAAAATTTTTGCGACTTTCACAGAATTTTTTTCAAAAGCCGATTCCAAAGCAACTAATAGAGCTTTGCGATCGCAATCACTTCCAGAATCTGCCCCACGAAGTCTACTTTCATAACAGAACAGCAGGGACCTGCCAAAGTTAAACCATTTGGCCAGGAGAGCCCTTTTATGAAGGCATGTGCTCGATATCGTCGCCAAATTTTTTGGGCGAATTTTACGCCCTCTCATTTTCAAAAGTCGATTCCAAAGCAACTAATAGAGCTTTGCGATCGCAATCACTTCCAGAATCTGCAAAAGATATTCTAGTTTCATAACAGAACAGCAGGGACCTGCCAAAGTTAAACCATTTGGCCAGGAGAGCCCTTTTATGCAGACTTTGCCCGATTTCGATACCCAAAATTTTTGCGATTTTCACAGAATTTTTTTCAAAAGCCGATTCCAAAGCAACTAATAGAGCTTTGCGATCGCAATCACTTCCAGAATCTGCCCCACGAAGTCTACTTTCATAACAGAACAGCAGGGACCTGCCAAAGTTAAACCATTTGGCCAGGAGAGCCCTTTTATGAAGGCATGTGCTCGATATCGTCGCCAAATTTTTTGGGCGAATTTTACGCCCTCTCATTTTCAAAAGTCGATTCCAAAGCAACTAATAGAGCTTTGCGATCGCAATCACTTCCAGAATCTGCAAAAGATATTCTAGTTTCATAACAGAACAGCAGGGACCTGCCAAAGTTAAACCATTTGGCCAGGAGAGCCCTTTTATGCAGACTTTGCCCGATTTCGATACCCAAAATTTTTGCGACTTTCACAGAATTTTTTTCAAAAGCCGATTCCAAAGCAACTAATAGAGCTTTGCGATCGCAATCACTTCCAGAATCTGCCCCACGAAGTCTACTTTCATAACAGAACAGCAGGGACCTGCCAAAGTTAAACCATTTGGCCAGGAGAGCCCTTTTATGAAGGCATGTGCTCGATATCGTCGCCAAATTTTTTGGGCGAATTTTACGCCCTCTCATTTTCAAAAGTCGATTCCAAAGCAACTAATAGAGCTTTGCGATCGCAATCACTTCCAGAATCTGCAAAAGATATTCTAGTTTCATAACAGAACAGCAGGGACCTGCCAAAGTTAAACCATTTGGCCAGGAGAGCCCTTTTATGCAGACTTTGCCCGATTTCGATACCCAAAATTTTTGCGATTTTCACAAAATTTTTTTCAAAAGCCGATTCCAAAGCAACTAATAGAGCTTTGCGATCGCAATCACTTCCAGAATCTGCCCCACGAAGTCTACTTTCATAACAGAACAGCAGGGACCTGCCAAAGTTAAACCATTTGGCCAGGAGAGCCCTTTTATGAAGGCATGTGCTCGATATCGTCGCCAAATTTTTTGGGCGAATTTTACGCCCTCTCATTTTCAAAAGTCGATTCCAAAGCAACTAATAGAGCTTTGCGATCGCAATCACTTCCAGAATCTGCAAAAGATATTCTAGTTTCATAACAGAACAGCAGGGACCTGCCAAAGTTAAACCATTTGGCCAGGAGAGCCCTTTTATGCAGACTTTGCCCGATTTCGATACCCAAAATTTTTGCGATTTTCACAGAATTTTTTTCAAAAGCCGATTCCAAAGCAACTAATAGAGCTTTGCGATCGCAATCACTTCCAGAATCTGCCCCACGAAGTCTACTTTCATAACAGAACAGCAGGGACCTGCCAAAGTTAAACCATTTGGCCAGGAGAGCCCTTTTATGAAGGCATGTGCTCGATATCGTCGCCAAATTTTTTGGGCGAATTTTACGCCCTCTCATTTTCAAAAGTCGATTCCAAAGCAACTAATAGAGCTTTGCGATCGCAATCACTTCCAGAATCTGCAAAAGATATTCTAGTTTCATAACAGAACAGCAGGGACCTGCCAAAGTTAAACCATTTGGCCAGGAGAGCCCTTTTATGCAGACTTTGCCCGATTTCGATACCCAAAATTTTTGCGATTTTCACAGAATTTTTTTCAAAAGCCGATTCCAAAGCAACTAATAGAGCTTTGCGATCGCAATCACTTCCAGAATCTGCCCCACGAAGTCTACTTTCATAACAGAACAGCAGGGACCTGCCAAAGTTAAACCATTTGGCCAGGAGAGCCCTTTTATGAAGGCATGTGCTCGATATCGTCGCCAAATTTTTTGGGCGAATTTTACGCCCTCTCATTTTCAAAAGTCGATTCCAAAGCAACTAATAGAGCTTTGCGATCGCAATCACTTCCAGAATCTGCAAAAGATATTTTAGTTTCATAACAGAACAGCAGGGACCTGCCAAAGTTAAACCATTTGGCCAGGAGAGCCCTTTTATGCAGACTTTGCCCGATTTCGATACCCAAAATTTTTGCGATTTTCACAGAATTTTTTTCAAAAGCCGATTCCAAAGCAACTAATAGAGCTTTGCGATCGCAATCACTTCCAGAATCTGCCCCACGAAGTCTACTTTCATAACAGAACAGCAGGGACCTGCCAAAGTTAAACCATTTGGCCAGGAGAGCCCTTTTATGAAGGCATGTGCTCGATATCGTCGCCAAATTTTTTGGGCGAATTTTACGCCCTCTCATTTTCAAAAGTCGATTCCAAAGCAACTAATAGAGCTTTGCGATCGCAATCACTTCCAGAATCTGCAAAAGATATTCTAGTTTCATAACAGAACAGCAGGGACCTGCCAAAGTTAAACCATTTGGCCAGGAGAGCCCTTTTATGCAGACTTTGCCCGATTTCGATACCCAAAATTTTTGCGATTTTCACAGAATTTTTTTCAAAAGCCGATTCCAAAGCAACTAATAGAGCTTTGCGATCGCAATCACTTCCAGAATCTGCCCCACGAAGTCTACTTTCATAACAGAACAGCAGGGACCTGCCAAAGTTAAACCATTTGGCCAGGAGAGCCCTTTTATGAAGGCATGTGCTCGATATCGTCGCCAAATTTTTTGGGCGAATTTTACGCCCTCTCATTTTCAAAAGTCGATTCCAAAGCAACTAATAGAGCTTTGCGATCGCAATCACTTCCAGAATCTGCAAAAGATATTCTAGTTTCATAACAGAACAGCAGGGACCTGCCAAAGTTAAACCATTTGGCCAGGAGAGCCCTTTTATGCAGACTTTGCCCGATTTCGATACCCAAAATTTTTGCGATTTTCACAGAATTTTTTTCAAAAGCCGATTCCAAAGCAACTAATAGAGCTTTGCGATCGCAATCACTTCCAGAATATGCCCCACGAAGTCTACTTTCATAACAGAACAGCAGGGACCTGCCAAAGTTAAACCATTTGGCCAGGAGAGCCCTTTTATGAAGGCATGTGCTCGATATCGTCGCCAAATTTTTTGGGCGAATTTTACGCCCTCTCATTTTCAAAAGTCGATTCCAAAGCAACTAATAGAGCTTTGCGATCGCAATCACTTCCAGAATCTGCAAAAGATACTCTAGTTTCATAACAGAACAGCAGGGACCTGCCAAAGTTAAACCATTTGGCCAGGAGAGCCCTTTTATGCAGACTTTGCCCGATTTCGATACCCAAAATTTTTGCGATTTTCACAGAATTTTTTTCAAAAGCCGATTCCAAAGCAACTAATAGAGCTTTGCGATCGCAATCACTTCCAGAATCTGCCCCACGAAGTCTACTTTCATAACAGAACAGCAGGGACCTGCCAAAGTTAAACCATTTGGCCAGGAGAGCCCTTTTATGAAGGCATGTGCTCGATATCGTCGCCAAATTTTTTGGGCGAATTTTACGCCCTCTCATTTTCAAAAGTCGATTCCAAAGCAACTAATAGAGCTTTGCGATCGCAATCACTTCCAGAATCTGCAAAAGATATTCTAGTTTCATAACAGAACAGCAGGGACCTGCCAAAGTTAAACCATTTGGCCAGGAGAGCCCTTTTATGCAGACTTTGCCCGATTTCGATACCCAAAATTTTTGCGATTTTCACAGAATTTTTTTCAAAAGCCGATTCCAAAGCAACTAATAGAGCTTTGCGATCGCAATCACTTCCAGAATCTGCCCCACGAAGTCTACTTTCATAACAGAACAGCAGGGACCTGCCAAAGTTAAACCATTTGGCCAGGAGAGCCCTTTTATGAAGGCATGTGCTCGATATCGTCGCCAAATTTTTTGGGCGAATTTTACGCCCTCTCATTTTCAAAAGTCGATTCCAAAGCAACTAATAGAGCTTTGCGATCGCAATCACTTCCAGAATCTGCAAAAGATATTCTAGTTTCATAACAGTACAGCAGGGACCTGCCAAAGTTAAACCATTTGGCCAGGAGAGCCCTTTTATGCAGACTTTGCCCGATTTCGATACCCAAAATTTTTGCGATTTTCACAGAATTTTTTTCAAAAGCCGATTCCAAAGCAACTAATAGAGCTTTGCGATCGCAATCACTTCCAGAATCTGCCCCACGAAGTCTACTTTCATAACAGAACAGCAGGGACCTGCCAAAGTTAAACCATTTGGCCAGGAGAGCCCTTTTATGAAGGCATGTGCTCGATATCGTCGCCAAATTTTTTGGGCGAATTTTACGCCCTCTCATTTTCAAAAGTCGATTCCAAAGCAACTAATAGAGCTTTGCGATCGCAATCACTTCCAGAATCTGCAAAAGATATTCTAGTTTCATAACAGAACAGCAGGGACCTGCCAAAGTTAAACCATTTGGCCAGGAGAGCCCTTTTATGCAGACTTTGCCCGATTTCGATACCCAAAATTTTTGCGATTTTCACAGAATGTTTTTCAAAAGCCGATTCCAAAGCAACTAATAGAGCTTTGCGATCGCAATCACTTCCAGAATCTGCCCCACGAAGTCTACTTTCATAACAGAACAGCAGGGACCTGCCAAAGTTAAACCATTTGGCCAGGAGAGCCCTTTTATGAAGGCATGTGCTCGATATCGTCGCCAAATTTTTTGGGCGAATTTTACGCCCTCTCATTTTCAAAAGTCGATTCCAAAGCAACTAATAGAGCTTTGCGATCGCAATCACTTCCAGAATCTGCAAAAGATATTCTAGTTTCATAACAGAACAGCAGGGACCTGCCAAAGTTAAACCATTTGGCCAGGAGAGCCCTTTTATGCAGACTTTGCCCGATTTCGATACCCAAAATTTTTGCGATTTTCACAGAATTTTTTTCAAAAGCCGATTCCAAAGCAACTAATAGAGCTTTGCGATCGCAATCACTTCCAGAATCTGCCCCACGAAGTCTACTTTCATAACAGAACAGCAGGGACATGCCAAAGTTAAACCATTTGGCCAGGAGAGCCCTTTTATGAAGGGTTGTGCTCGATATCGTCGCCAAATTTTTTGGGCGAATTTTACGCCCTCTCATTTTCAAAAGTCGATTCCAAAGCAACTAATAGAGCTTTGCGATCGCAATCACTTCCAGAATCTGCAAAAGATATTCTAGTTTCATAACAGAACAGCAGGGACCTGCCAAAGTTAAACCATTTGGCCAGGAGAGCCCTTTTATGCAGACTTTGCCCGATTTCGATACCCAAAATTTTTGCGATTTTCACAGAATTTTTTTCAAAAGCCGATTCCAAAGCAACTAATAGAGCTTTGCGATCGCAATCACTTCCAGAATCTGCCCCACGAAGTCTACTTTCATAACAGAACAGCAGGGACCTGCCAAAGTTAAACCATTTGGCCAGGAGAGCCCTTTTATGAAGGCATGTGCTCGATATCGTCGCCAAATTTTTTAGGCGAATTTTACGCCCTCTCATTTTCAAAAGTCGATTCCAAAGCAACTAATAGAGCTTTGCGATCGCAATCACTTCCAGAATCTGCAAAAGATATTCTAGTTTCATAACAGAACAGCAGGGACCTGCCAAAGTTAAACCATTTGGCCAGGAGAGCCCTTTTATGCAGACTTTGCCCGATTTCGATACCCAAAATTTTTGCGATTTTCACAGAATTTTTTTCAAAAGCCGATTCCAAAGCAACTAATAGAGCTTTGCGATCGCAATCACTTCCAGAATCTGCCCCACGAAGTCTACTTTCATAACAGAACAGCAGGGACCTGCCAAAGTTAAACCATTAGGCCAGGAGAGCCCTTTTATGCAGACTTTGCCCGATTTCGATACCCAAAATTTTTGCGATTTTCACAGAATTTTTTTCAAAAGCCGATTCCAAAGCAACTAATAGAGCTTTGCGATCGCAATCACTTCCAGAATCTGCCCCACGAAGTCTACTTTCATAACAGAACAGCAGGGACCTGCCAAAGGTAAACCATTTGGCCAGGAGAGCCCTTTTATGAAGGCATGTGCTCGATATCGTCGCCAAATTTTTTGGGCGAATTTTACGCCCTCTCATTTTCAAAAGTCGATTCCAAAGCAACTAATAGAGCTTTGCGATCGCAATCACTTCCAGAATCTGCAAAAGATATTCTAGTTTCATAACAGAACAGCAGGGACCTGCCAAAGTTAAACCATTTGGCCAGGAGAGCCCTTTTATGCAGACTTTGCCCGATTTCGATACCCAAAATTTTTGCGATTTTCACAGAATTTTTTTCAAAAGCCGATTCCAAAGCAACTAATAGAGCTTTGCGATCGCAATCACTTCCAGAATCTGCCCCACGAAGTCTACTTTCATAACAGAACAGCAGGGACCTGCCAAAGTTAAACCATTTGGCCAGGAGAGCCCTTTTATGAAGGCATGTGCTCGATACCGTCGCCAAATTTTTTGGGCGAATTTTACGCCCTCTCATTTTCAAAAGTCGATTCCAAAGCAACTAATAGAGCTTTGCGATCGCAATCACTTCCAGAATCTGCAAAAGATATTCTAGTTTCATAACAGAACAGCAGGGACCTGCCAAAGTTAAACCATTTGGCCAGGAGAGCCCTTTTATGCAGACTTTGCCCGATTTCGATACCCAAAATTTTTGCGATTTTCACAGAATTTTTTTCAAAAGCCGATTCCAAAGCAACTAATAGAGCTTTGCGATCGCAATCACTTCCAGAATCTGCCCCACGAAGTCTACTTTCATAACAGAACAGCAGGGACCTGCCAAAGGTAAACCATTTGGCCAGGAGAGCCCTTTTATGAAGGCATGTGCTCGATATCGTCGCCAAATTTTTTGGGCGAATTTTACGCCCTCTCATTTTCAAAAGTCGATTCCAAAGCAACTAATAGAGCTTTGCGATCGCAATCCCTTCCAGAATCTGCAAAAGATATTCTAGTTTCATAACAGAACAGCAGGGACCTGCCAAAGTTAAACCATTTGGCCAGGAGAGCCCTTTTATGCAGACTTTGCCCGATTCCGATACCCAAAATTTTTGCGATTTTCACAGAATTTTTTTCAAAAGCCGATTCCAAAGCAACTAATAGAGCTTTGCGATCGCAATTACTTCCAGAATCTGACCCACGAAGACTACTTTCATAACAGAACAGCAGGGACCTGCCAAAGTTAAACCATTTGGCCAGGAGAGCCCTTTTATGCAGACTTTGCCCGATTTCGATACCCAAAATTTTTGCGATTTTCACAGAATTTTTTTCAAAAGCCGATTCCAAAGCAACTAATAGAGCTTTGCGATCGCAATCACTTCCAGAATCTGCCCCACGAAGTCTACTTTCATAACAGAACAGCAGGGACCTGCCAAAGTTGAACCATTTGGCCAGGAGAGCCCTTTTATGAAGGCATGTGCTCGATATCGTCGCCAAATTTTTTGGGCGAATTTTACGCCCTCTCATTTTCAAAAGTCGATTCCAAAGCAACTAATAGAGCTTTGCGATCGCAATCACTTCCAGAATCTGCAAAAGATATTCTAGTTTCATAACAGAACAGCAGGGACCTGCCAAAGTTAAACCATTTGGCAAGGAGAGCCCTTTTATGCAGACTTTGCCCGATTTCGATACCCAAAATTTTTGCGATTTTCACAGAATTTTTTTCAAAAGCCGATTCCAAAGCAACTACTAGAGCTTTGCGATCGCAATCACTTCCAGAATCTGCCCCACGAAGTCTACTTTCATAACAGAACAGCAGGGACCTGCCAAAGTTAAACCATTTGGCCAGGAGAGCCCTTTTATGAAGGCATGTGCTCGATATCGTCGCCAAATTTTTTGGGCGAATTTTACGCCCTCTCATTTTCAAAAGTCGATTCCAAAGCAACTAATAGAGCTTTGCGATCGCAATCACTTCCAGAATCTGCAAAAGATATTCTAGTTTCATAACAGAACAGCAGGGACCTGCCAAAGTTAAACCATTTGGCCAGGAGAGCCCTTTTATGCAGACTTTGCCCGATTTCGATACCCAAAATTTTTGCGACTTTCACAGAATTTTTTTCAAAAGCCGATTCCAAAGCAACTAATAGAGCTTTGCGATCGCAATCACTTCCAGAATCTGCCCCACGAAGTCTACTTTCATAACAGAACAGCAGGGACCTGCCAAAGTTAAACCATTTGGCCAGGAGAGCCCTTTTATGAAGGCATGTGCTCGATATCGTCGCCAAATTTTTTGGGCGAATTTTACGCCCTCTCATTTTCAAAAGTCGATTCCAAAGCAACTAATAGAGCTTTGCGATCGCAATCACTTCCGGAATCTGCAAAAGATATTCTAGTTTCATAACAGAACAGCAGGGACCTGCCAAAGTTAAACCATTTGGCCAGGAGAGCCCTTTTATGCAGACTTTGCCCGATTTCGATACCCAAAATTTTTGCGATTTTCACAGAATTTTTTTCAAAAGCCGATTCCAAAGCAACTAATAGAGCTTTGCGATCGCAATCACTTCCAGAATCTGCCCCACGAAGTCTACTTTCATAACAGAACAGCAGGGACATGCCAAAGTTAAACCATTTGGCCAGGAGAGCCCTTTTATGAAGGGTTGTGCTCGATATCGTCGCCAAATTTTTTGGGCGAATTTTACGCCCTCTCATTTTCAAAAGTCGATTCCAAAGCAACTAATAGAGCTTTGCGATCGCAATCACTTCCAGAATCTGCAAAAGATATTCTAGTTTCATAACAGAACAGCAGGGACCTGCCAAAGTTAAACCATTTGGCCAGGAGAGCCCTTTTACGCAGACTTTGCCCGATTTCGATACCCAAAATTTTTGCGATTTTCACAGAATTTTTTTCAAAAGCCGATTCCAAAGCAACTAATAGAGCTTTGCGATCGCAATCACTTCCAGAATCTGCCCCACGATGTCTACTTTCATAACAGAACAGCAGGGACCTGCCAAAGTTAAACCATTTGGCCAGGAGAGCCCTTTTATGAAGTCATGTGCTCGATATCGTCGCCAAATATTTTGGGCGAATTTTACGCCCTCTCATTTTCAAAAGTCGATTCCA
The DNA here is from genome assembly GCA_963930645.1 of Salticus scenicus. Lineage (NCBI taxonomy): Eukaryota > Metazoa > Arthropoda > Arachnida > Araneae > Salticidae > Salticus > Salticus scenicus. The sequence continues at coordinate 116,336 of CAWVNO010002846.1, read as the reverse complement.
AAGCAACTAATAGAGCTTTGCGATCGCAATCACTTCCAGAATCTGCAAAAGATATTCTAGTTTCATAACAGAACAGCAGGGACCTGCCAAAGTTAAACCATTTGGCCAGGAGAGCCCTTTTATGCAGACTTTGCCCGATTTCGATACCCAAAATTTTTGCGATTTTCACAGAATTTTTTTCAAAAGCCGATTCCAAAGCAACTAATAGAGCTTTGCGATCGCAATCACTTCCAGAATCTGCCCCACGAAGTCTACTTTCATAACAGAACAGCAGGGACCTGCCAAAGTTAAACCATTTGGCCAGGAGAGCCCTTTTATGAAGGCATGTGCTCGATATCGTCGCCAAATTTTTTGGGCGAATTTTACGCCCTCTCATTTTTAAAAGTCGATTCCAAAGCAACTAATAGAGCTTTGCGATCGCAATCACTTCCAGAATCTGCAAAAGATATTCTAGTTTCATAACAGAACAGCAGGGACCTGCCAAAGTTAAACCATTTGGCCAGGAGAGCCCTTTTATGCAGACTTTGCCCGATTTCGATACCCAAAATTTTTGCGATTTTCACAGAATTTTTTTCAAAAGCCGATTCCAAAGCAACTAATAGAGCTTTGCGATCGCAATCACTTCCAGAATCTGCCCCACGAAGTCTACTTTCATAACAGAACAGCAGGGACCTGCCAAAGTTAAACCATTTGGCCAGGAGAGCCCTTTTATGAAGGCATGTTCTCGATATCGTCGCCAAATTTTTTGGGCGAATTTTACGCCCTCTCATTTTCAAAAGTCGATTCCAAAGCAACTAATAGAGCTTTGCGATCGCAATCACTTCCAGAATCTGCAAAAGATATTCTAGTTTCATAACAGAACAGCAGGGACCTGCCAAAGTTAAACCATTTGGCCAGGAGAGCCCTTTTATGCAGACTTTGCCCGATTTCGATACCCAAAATTTTTGCGATTTTCACAGAATTTTTTTCAAAAGCCGATTCCAAAGCAACTAATAGAGCTTTGCGATCGCAATCACTTCCAGAATCTGCCCCACGAAGTCTACTTTCATAACAGAACAGCAGGGACCTGCCAAAGTTAAACCATTTGGCCAGGAGAGCCCTTTTATGCAGACTTTGCCCGATTTCGATACCCAAAATTTTTGCGATTTTCACAGAATTTTTTTCAAAAGCCGATTCCAAAGCAACTAATAGAGCTTTGCGATCGCAATCACTTCCAGAATCTGCCCCACGAAGTCTACTTTCATAACAGAACAGCAGGGACCTGCCAAAGGTAAACCATTTGGCCAGGAGAGCCCTTTTATGAAGGCATGTGCTCGATATCGTCGCCAAATTTTTTGGGCGAAATTTACGCCCTCTCATTTTCAAAAGTCGATTCCAAAGCAACTAATAGAGCTTTGCGATCGCAATCACTTCCAGAATCTGCAAAAGATATTCTAGTTTCATAACAGAACAGCAGGGACCTGCCAAAGTTAAACCATTTGGCCAGGAGAGCCCTTTTATGCAGACTTTGCCCGATTTCGATACCCAAAATTTTTGCGATTTGCACAGAATTTTTTTCAAAAGCCGATTCCAAAGCAACTAATAGAGCTTTGCGATCGCAATCACTTCCAGAATCTGCCCCACGAAGTCTACTTTCATAACAGAACAGCAGGGACCTGCCAAAGTTAAACCATTTGGCCAGGAGAGCCCTTTTATGAAGGCATGTGCTCGATATCGTCGCCAAATTTTTTGGGCGAATTTTACGCCCTCTCATTTTCAAAAGTCGATTCCAAAGCAACTAATAGAGCTTTGCGATCGCAATCACTTCCAGAATCTGCAAAAGATATTCTAGTTTCATAACAGAACAGCAGGGACCTGCCAAAGTTAAACCATTTGGCCAGGAGAGCCCTTTTATGCAGACTTTGCCCGATTTCGATACCCAAAATTTTTGCGATTTTCACAGAATTTTTTTCAAAAGCCGATTCCAAAGCAACTAATAGAGCTTTGCGATCGCAATCACTTCCAGAATCTGCCCCACGAAGTCTACTTTCATAACAGAACAGCAGGGACCTGCCAAAGTTAAACCATTTGGCCAGGAGAGCCCTTTTATGAAGGCATGTGCTCGATATCGTCGCCAAATTTTTTGGGCGAATTTTACGCCCTCTCATTTTTAAAAGTCGATTCCAAAGCAACTAATAGAGCTTTGCGATCGCAATCACTTCCAGAATCTGCAAAAGATATTCTAGTTTCATAACAGAACAGCAGGGACCTGCCAAAGTTAAACCATTTGGCCAGGAGAGCCCTTTTATGCAGACTTTGCCCGATTTCGATACCCAAAATTTTTGCGATTTTCACAGAATTTTTTTCAAAAGCCGATTCCAAAGCAACTAATAGAGCTTTGCGATCGCAATTACTTCCAGAATCTGCCCCACGAAGTCTACTTTCATAACAGAACAGCAGGGACCTGCCAAAGTTAAACCATTTGGCCAGGAGAGCCCTTTTATGCAGACTTTGCCCGATTTCGATACCCAAAATTTTTGCGATTTTCACAGAATTTTTTTCAAAAGCCGATTCCAAAGCAACTAATAGAGCTTTGCGATCGCAATCACTTCCAGAATCTGCCCCACGAAGTCTACTTTCATAACAGAACAGCAGGGACCTGCCAAAATTAAACCATTTGGCCAGGAGAGCCCTTTTATGAAGGCATGTGCTCGATATCGTCGCCAAATTTTTTGGGCGAATTTTACGCCCTCTCATTTTCAAAAGTCGATTCCAAAGCAACTAATAGAGCTTTGCGATCGCAATCACTTCCAGAATCTGCAAAAGATATTCTAGTTTCATAACAGAACAGCAGGGACCTGCCAAAGTTAAACCATTTGGCAAGGAGAGCCCTTTTATGCAGACTTTGCCCGATTTCGATACCCAAAATTTTTGCGATTTTCACAGAATTTTTTTCAAAAGCCGATTCCAAAGCAACTACTAGAGCTTTGCGATCGCAATCACTTCCAGAATCTGCAAAAGATATTCTAGTTTCATAACAGAACAGCAGGGACCTGCCAAAGTTAAACCATTTGGCCAGGAGAGCCCTTTTATGCATACTTTGCCCGATTTCGATACCCAAAATTTTTGCGACTTTCACAGAATTTTTTTCAAAAGCCGATTCCAAAGCAACTAATAGAGCTTTGCGATCGCAATCACTTCCAGAATCTGCCCCACGAAGTCTACTTTCATAACAGAACAGCAGGGACCTGCCAAAGTTAAACCATTTGGCCAGGAGAGCCCTTTTATGAAGGCATGTGCTCGATATCGTCGCCAAATTTTTTGGGGGGATTTTACGCCCTCTCATTTTCAAAAGTCGATTCCAAAGCAACTAATAGAGCTTTGCGATCGCAATCACTTCCAGAATCTGCAAAAGATATTCTAGTTTCATAACAGAACAGCAGGGACCTGCCAAAGTTAAACCATTTGGCCAGGAGAGCCCTTTTATGCAGACTTTGCCCGATTTCGATACCCAAAATTTTTGCGATTTTCACAGAATTTTTTTCAAAAGCCGATTCCAAAGCAACTAATAGAGCTTTGCGATCGCAATCACTTCCAGAATCTGCCCCACGAAGTCTACTTTCATAACAGAACAGCAGGGACCTGCCAAAGTTAAACCATTTGGCCAGGAGAGCCCTTTTATGAAGGCATGTGCTCGATATCGTCGCCAAATTTTTTGGGCGAATTTTACGCCCTCTCATTTTCAAAAGTCGATTCCAAAGCAACTAATAGAGCTTTGCGATCGCAATCACTTCCAGAATCTGCAAAAGATATTCTAGTTTCATAACAGAACAGCAGGGACCTGCCAAAGTTAAACCATTTGGCCAGGAGAGCCCTTTTATGCAGACTTTGCCCGATTTCGATACCCAAAATTTTTGCGATTTTCACAGAATTTTTTTCAAAAGCCGATTCCAAAGCAACTAATAGAGCTTTGCGATCGCAATTACTTCCAGAATCTGCCCCTCGAAGTCTACTTTCATAACAGAACAGCAGGGACCTGCCAAAGTTAAACCATTTGGCCAGGAGAGCCCTTTTATGCAGACGTTGCCCGATTTCGATACCCAAAATTTTTGCGATTTTCACAGAATTTTTTTCAAAAGCCGATTCCAAAGCAACTAATAGAGCTTTGCGATCGCAATCACTTCCAGAATCTGCCCCACGAAGTCTACTTTCATAACAGAACAGCAGGGACCTGCCAAAGTTAAACCATTTGGCCAGGAGAGCCCTTTTATGAAGGCATGTGCTCGATATCGTCGCCAAATTTTTTGGGCGAATTTTACGCCCTCTCATTTTCAAAAGTCGATTCCAAAGCAACTAATAGAGCTTTGCGATCGCAATCACTTCCAGAATCTGCAAAAGATATTCTAGTTTCATAACAGAACAGCAGGGACCTGCCAAAGTTAAACCATTTGGCAAGGAGAGCCCTTTTATGCAGACTTTGCCCGATTTCGATACCCAAAATTTTTGCGATTTTCACAGAATTTTTTTCAAAAGCCGATTCCAAAGCAACTACTAGAGCTTTGCGATCGCAATCACTTCCAGAATCTGCCCCACGAAGTCTACTTTCATAACAGAACAGCAGGGACCTGCCAAAGTTAAACCATTTGGCCAGGAGAGCCCTTTTATGAAGGCATGTGCTCGATATCGTCGCCAAATTTTTTGGGCGAATTTTACGCCCTCTCATTTTCAAAAGTCGATTCCAAAGCAACTAATAGAGCTTTGCGATCGCAATCACTTCCAGAATCTGCAAAAGATATTCTAGTTTCATAACAGAACAGCAGGGACCTGCCAAAGTTAAACCATTTGGCCAGGAGAGCCCTTTTATGCAGACTTTGCCCGATTTCGATACCCAAAATTTTTGCGACTTTCACAGAATTTTTTTCAAAAGCCGATTCCAAAGCAACTAATAGAGCTTTGCGATCGCAATCACTTCCAGAATCTGCCCCACGAAGTCTACTTTCATAACAGAACAGCAGGGACCTGCCAAAGTTAAACCATTTGGCCAGGAGAGCCCTTTTATGAAGGCATGTGCTCGATATCGTCGCCAAATTTTTTGGGCGAATTTTACGCCCTCTCATTTTCAAAAGTCGATTCCAAAGCAACTAATAGAGCTTTGCGATCGCAATCACTTCCAGAATCTGCAAAAGATATTCTAGTTTTATAACAGAACAGCAGGGACCTGCCAAAGTTAAACCATTTGGCCAGGAGAGCCCTTTTATGCAGACTTTGCCCGATTTCGATACCCAAAATTTTTGCGATTTTCACAGAATTTTTTTCAAAAGCCGATTCCAAAGCAACTAATAGAGCTTTGCGATCGCAATCACTTCCAGAATCTGCCCCACGAAGTCTACTTTCATAACAGAACAGCAGGGACCTGCCAAAGTTAAACCATTTGGCCATGAGAGCCCTTTTATGAAGGCATGTGCTCGATATCGTCGCCAAATTTTTTGGGCGAATTTTACGCCCTCTCATTTTCAAAAGTCGATTCCAAAGCAACTAATAGAGCTTTGCGATCGCAATCACTTCCAGAATCTGCAAAAGATATTCTAGTTTCATAACAGAACAGCAGGGACCTGCCAAAGTTAAACCATTTGGCCAGGAGAGCCCTTTTATGCAGACTTTGCCCGATTTCGATACCCAAAATTTTTGCGACTTTCACAGAATTTTTTTCAAAAGCCGATTCCAAAGCAACTAATAGAGCTTTGCGATCGCAATCACTTCCAGAATCTGCCCCACGAAGTCTACTTTCATAACAGAACAGCAGGGACCTGCCAAAGTTAAACCATTTGGCCAGGAGAGCCCTTTTATGAAGGCATGTGCTCGATATCGTCGCCAAATTTTTTGGGCGAATTTTACGCCCTCTCATTTTCAAAAGTCGATTCCAAAGCAACTAATAGAGCTTTGCGATCGCAATCACTTCCAGAATCTGCAAAAGATATTCTAGTTTCATAACAGAACAGCAGGGACCTGCCAAAGTTAAACCATTTGGCCAGGAGAGCCCTCTTATGCAGACTTTGCCCGATTTCGATACCCAAAATTTTTGCGATTTTCACAGAATTTTTTTCAAAAGCCGATTCCAAAGCAACTAATAGAGCTTTGCGATCGCAATCACTTCCAGAATCTGCCCCACGAAGTCTACTTTCATAACAGAACAGCAGGGACCTGCCAAAGTTAAACCATTTGGCCAGGAGAGCCCTTTTATGAAGGCATGTGCTCGATATCGTCGCCAAATTTTTTGGGCGAATTTTACGCCCTCTCATTTTCAAAAGTCGATTCCAAAGCAACTAATAGAGCTTTGCGATCGCAATCACTTCCAGAATCTGCAAAAGATATTCTAGTTTCATAACAGAACAGCAGGGACCTGCCAAAGTTAAACCATTTGGCCAGGAGAGCCCTTTTATGCAGACTTTGCCCGATTTCGATACCCAAAATTTTTGCGATTTTCACAGAATTTTTTTCAAAAGCCGATTCCAAAGCAACTAATAGAGCTTTGCGATCGCAATCACTTCCAGAATCTGCCCCACGAAGTCTACTTTCATAACAGAACAGCAGGGACCTGCCAAAGTTAAACCATTTGGCCAGGAGAGCCCTTTTATGAAGGCATGTGCTCGATATCGTCGCCAAATTTTTTGGGCGAATTTTACGCCCTCTCATTTTCAAAAGTCGATTCCAAAGCAACTAATAGAGCTTTGCGATCGCAATCACTTCCAGAATCTGCAAAAGATATTCTAGTTTCATAACAGAACAGCAGGGACCTGCCAAAGTTAAACCATTTGGCCAGGAGAGCCCTTTTATGCAGACTTTGCCCGATTTCGATACCCAAAATTTTTGCGACTTTCACAGAATTTTTTTCAAAAGCCGATTCCAAAGCAACTAATAGAGCTTTGCGATCGCAATCACTTCCAGAATCTGCCCCACGAAGTCCACTTTCATAACAGAACAGCAGGGACCTGCCAAAGTTAAACCATTTGGCCAGGAGAGCCCTTTTATGAAGGCATGTGCTCGATATCGTCGCCAAATTTTTTGGGCGAATTTTACGCCCTCTCATTTTCAAAAGTCAATTCCAAAGCAACTAATAGAGCTTTGCGATCGCAATCACTTCCAGAATCTGCAAAAGATATTCTAGTTTCATAACAGAACAGCAGGGACCTGCCAAAGTTAAACCATTTGGCCAGGAGAGCCCTTTTATGCAGACTTTGCCCGATTTCGATACCCAAAATTTTTGCGATTTTCACAAAATTTTTTTCAAAAGCCGATTCCAAAGCAACTAATAGAGCTTTGCGATCGCAATCACTTCCAGAATCTGCCCCACGAAGTCTACTTTCATAACAGAACAGCAGGGACCTGCCAAAGTTAAACCATTTGGCCAGGAGAGCCCTTTTATGAAGGCATGTGCTCGATATCGTCGCCAAATTTTTTGGGCGAATTTTACGCCCTCTCATTTTCAAAAGTCGATTCCAAAGCAACTAATAGAGCTTTGCGATCGCAATCACTTCCAGAATCTGCAAAAGATATTCTAGTTTCATAACAGAACAGCAGGGACCTGCCAAAGTTAAACCATTTGGCCAGGAGAGCCCTTTTATGCAGACTTTGCCCGATTTCGATACCCAAAATTTTTGCGATTTTCACAGAATTTTTTTCAAAAGCCGATTCCAAAGCAACTAATAGAGCTTTGCGATCGCAATCACTTCCAGAATCTGCCCCACGAAGTCTACTTTCATAACAGAACAGCAGGGACCTGCCAAAGTTAAACCATTTGGCCAGGAGAGCCCTTTTATGAAGGCATGTGCTCGATATCGTCGCCAAATTTTTTGGGCGAATTTTACGCCCTCTCATTTTCAAAAGTCGATTCCAAAGCAACTAATAGAGCTTTGCGATCGCAATCACTTCCAGAATCTGCAAAAGATATTCTAGTTTCATAACAGAACAGCAGGGACCTGCCAAAGTTAAACCATTTGGCCAGGAGAGCCCTTTTATGCAGACTTTGCCCGATTTCGATACCCAAAATTTTTGCGATTTTCACAGAATTTTTTTCAAAAGCCGATTCCAAAGCAACTAATAGAGCTTTGCGATCGCAATCACTTCCAGAATCTGCCCCACGAAGTCTACTTTCATAACAGAACAGCAGGGACCTGCCAAAGTTAAACCATTTGGCCAGGAGAGCCCTTTTATGAAGGCATGTGCTCGATATCGTCGCCAAATTTTTTGGGCGAATTTTACGCCCTCTCATTTTCAAAAGTCGATTCCAAAGCAACTAATAGAGCTTTGCGATCGCAATCACTTCCAGAATCTGCAAAAGATATTCTAGTTTCATAACAGAACAGCAGGGACCTGCCAAAGTTAAACCATTTGGCCAGGAGAGCCCTTTTATGCAGACTTTGCCCGATTTCGATACCCAAAATTTTTGCGATTTTCACAGAATTTTTTTCAAAAGCCGATTCCAAAGCAACTAATAGAGCTTTGCGATCGCAATCACTTCCAGAATCTGCCCCACGAAGTCTACTTTCATAACAGAACAGCAGGGACCTGCCAAAGTTAAACCATTTGGCCAGGAGAGCCCTTTTATGAAGGCATGTGCTCGATATCGTCGCCAAATTTTTTGGGCGAATTTTACGCCCTCTCATTTTCAAAAGTCGATTCCAAAGCAACTAATAGAGCTTTGCGATCGCAATCACTTCCAGAATCTGCAAAAGATATTCTAGTTTCATAACAGAACAGCAGGGACCTGCCAAAGTTAAACCATTTGGCCAGGAGAGCCCTTTTATGCAGACTTTGCCCGATTTCGATACCCAAAATTTTTGCGATTTTCACAGAATTTTTTTCAAAAGCCGATTCCAAAGCAACTAATAGAGCTTTGCGATCGCAATCACTTCCAGAATCTGCCCCACGAAGTCTACTTTCATAACAGAACAGCAGGGACCTGCCAAAGTTAAACCATTTGGCCAGGAGAGCCCTTTTATGAAGGCATGTGCTCGATATCGTCGCCAAATTTTTTGGGCGAATTTTACGCCCTCTCATTTTCAAAAGTCGATTCCAAAGCAACTAATAGAGCTTTGCGATCGCAATCACTTCCAGAATCTGCAAAAGATATTCTAGTTTCATAACAGAACAGCAGGGACCTGCCAAAGTTAAACCATTTGGCCAGGAGAGCCCTTTTATGCAGACTTTGCCCGATTTCGATACCCAAAATTTTTGCGATTTTCACAGAATTTTTTTCAAAAGCCGATTCCAAAGCAACTAATAGAGCTTTGCGATCGCAATCACTTCCAGAATATGCCCCACGAAGTCTACTTTCATAACAGAACAGCAGGGACCTGCCAAAGTTAAACCATTTGGCCAGGAGAGCCCTTTTATGAAGGCATGTGCTCGATATCGTCGCCAAATTTTTTGGGCGAATTTTACGCCCTCTCATTTTCAAAAGTCAATTCCAAAGCAACTAATAGAGCTTTGCGATCGCAATCACTTCCAGAATCTGCAAAAGATACTCTAGTTTCATAACAGAACAGCAGGGACCTGCCAAAGTTAAACCATTTGGCCAGGAGAGCCCTTTTATGCAGACTTTGCCCGATTTCGATACCCAAAATTTTTGCGATTTTCACAGAATTTTTTTCAAAAGCCGATTCCAAAGCAACTAATAGAGCTTTGCGATCGCAATCACTTCCAGAATCTGCCCCACGAAGTCTACTTTCATAACAGAACAGCAGGGACCTGCCAAAGTTAAACCATTTGGCCAGGAGAGCCCTTTTATGAAGGCATGTGCTCGATATCGTCGCCAAATTTTTTGGGCGAATTTTACGCCCTCTCATTTTCAAAAGTCGATTCCAAAGCAACTAATAGAGCTTTGCGATCGCAATCACTTCCAGAATCTGCAAAAGATATTCTAGTTTCATAACAGAACAGCAGGGACCTGCCAAAGTTAAACCATTTGGCCAGGAGAGCCCTTTTATGCAGACTTTGCCCGATTTCGATACCCAAAATTTTTGCGATTTTCACAGAATTTTTTTCAAAAGCCGATTCCAAAGCAACTAATAGAGCTTTGCGATCGCAATCACTTCCAGAATCTGCCCCACGAAGTCTACTTTCATAACAGAACAGCAGGGACCTGCCAAAGTTAAACCATTTGGCCAGGAGAGCCCTTTTATGAAGGCATGTGCTCGATATCGTCGCCAAATTTTTTGGGCGAATTTTACGCCCTCTCATTTTCAAAAGTCGATTCCAAAGCAACTAATAGAGCTTTGCGATCGCAATCACTTCCAGAATCTGCAAAAGATATTCTAGTTTCATAACAGAACAGCAGGGACCTGCCAAAGTTAAACCATTTGGCCAGGAGAGCCCTTTTATGCAGACTTTGCCCGATTTCGATACCCAAAATTTTTGCGATTTTCACAGAATTTTTTTCAAAAGCCGATTCCAAAGCAACTAATAGAGCTTTGCGATCGCAATCACTTCCAGAATCTGCCCCACGAAGTCTACTTTCATAACAGAACAGCAGGGACCTGCCAAAGTTAAACCATTTGGCCAGGAGAGCCCTTTTATGAAGGCATGTGCTCGATATCGTCGCCAAATTTTTTGGGCGAATTTTACGCCCTCTCATTTTCAAAAGTCGATTCCAAAGCAACTAATAGAGCTTTGCGATCGCAATCACTTCCAGAATCTGCAAAAGATATTCTAGTTTCATAACAGAACAGCAGGGACCTGCCAAAGTTAAACCATTTGGCCAGGAGAGCCCTTTTATGCAGACTTTGCCCGATTTCGATACCCAAAATTTTTGCGATTTTCACAGAATGTTTTTCAAAAGCCGATTCCAAAGCAACTAATAGAGCTTTGCGATCGCAATCACTTCCAGAATCTGCCCCACGAAGTCTACTTTCATAACAGAACAGCAGGGACCTGCCAAAGTTAAACCATTTGGCCAGGAGAGCCCTTTTATGAAGGCATGTGCTCGATATCGTCGCCAAATTTTTTGGGCGAATTTTACGCCCTCTCATTTTCAAAAGTCGATTCCAAAGCAACTAATAGAGCTTTGCGATCGCAATCACTTCCAGAACTGCAAAAGATATTCTAGTTTCATAACAGAACAGCAGGGACCTGCCAAAGTTAAACCATTTGGCCAGGAGAGCCCTTTTATGCAGACTTTGCCCGATTTCGATACCCAAAATTTTTGCGATTTTCACAGAATTTTTTTCAAAAGCCGATTCCAAAGCAACTAATAGAGCTTTGCGATCGCAATCACTTCCAGAATCTGCCCCACGAAGTCTACTTTCATAACAGAACAGCAGGGACCTGCCAAAGTTAAACCATTTGGCCAGGAGAGCCCTTTTATGAAGGCATGTGCTCGATATCGTCGCCAAATTTTTTGGGCGAATTTTACGCCCTCTCATTTTCAAAAGTCGATTCCAAAGCAACTAATAGAGCTTTGCGATCGCAATCACTTCCAGAATCTGCAAAAGATATTCTAGTTTCATAACAGAACAGCAGGGACCTGCCAAAGTTAAACCATTTGGCCAGGAGAGCCCTTTTATGCAGACTTTGCCCGATTTCGATACCCAAAATTTTTGCGATTTTCACAGAATTTTTTTCAAAAGCCGATTCCAAAGCAACTAATAGAGCTTTGCGATCGCAATCACTTCCAGAATCTGCCCCACGAAGTCTACTTTCATAACAGAACAGCAGAGACCTGCCAAAATTAAACCATTTGGCCAGGAGAGCCCTTTTATGAAGGCATGTGCTCGATATCGTCGCCAAATTTTTTGGGCGAATTTTACGCCCTCTCATTTTCAAAAGTCGATTCCAAAGCAACTAATAGAGCTTTGCGATCGCAATCACTTCCAGAATCTGCAAAAGATATTCTAGTTTCATAACAGAACAGCAGGGACCTGCCAAAGTTAAACCATTTGGCCAGGAGAGCCCTTTTATGCAGACTTTGCCCGATTTCGATACCCAAAATTTTTGCGATTTTCACAGAATTTTTTTCAAAAGCCGATTCCAAAGCAACTAATAGAGCTTTGCGATCGCAATCACTTCCAGAATCTGCCCCACGAAGTCTACTTTCATAACAGAACAGCAGGGACCTGCCAAAGTTAAACCATTTGGCCAGGAGAGCCCTTTTATGAAAGCATGTGCTCGATATCGTCGCCAAATTTTTTGGGCGAATTTTACGCCCTCTCATTTTCAAAAGTCGATTCCAAAGCAACTAATAGAGCTTTGCGATCGCAATCACTTCCAGAATCTGCAAAAGATATTCTAGTTTCATAACAAAACAGCAGGGACCTGCCAAAGTTAAACCATTTGGCCAGGAGAGCCCTTTTATGCAGACTTTGCCCGATTTCGATACCCAAAATTTTTGCGATTTTCACAGAATTTTTTTCAAAAGCCGATTCCAAAGCAACTAATAGAGCTTTGCGATCGCAATCACTTCCAGAATATGCCCCACGAAGTCTACTTTCATAACAGAACAGCAGGGACCTGCCAAAGTTAAACCATTTGGCCAGGAGAGCCCTTTTATGAAGGCATGTGCTCGATATCGTCGCCAAATTTTTTGGGCGAATTTTACGCCCTCTCATTTTCAAAAGTCGATTCCAAAGCAACTAATAGAGCTTTGCGATCGCAATCACTTCCAGAATCTGCAAAAGATACTCTAGTTTCATAACAGAACAGCAGGGACCTGCCAAAGTTAAACCATTTGGCCAGGAGAGCCCTTTTATGCAGACTTTGCCCGATTTCGATACCCAAAATTTTTGCGATTTTCACAGAATTTTTTTCAAAAGCCGATTCCAAAGCAACTAATAGAGCTTTGCGATCGCAATCACTTCCAGAATCTGCCCCACGAAGTCTACTTTCATAACAGAACAGCAGGGACCGGCCAAAGTTAAACCATTTGGCCAGGAGAGCCCTTTTATGAAGGCATGTGCTCGATATCGTCGCCAAATTTTTTGGGCGAATTTTACGCCCTCTCATATTCAAAAGTCGATTCCAAAGCAACTAATAGAGCTTTGCGATCGCAATCACTTCCAGAATCTGCAAAAGATATTCTAGTTTCATAACAGAACAGCAGGGACCTGCCAAAGTTAAACCATTTGGCCAGGAGAGCCCTTTTATGCAGACTTTGCCCGATTTCGATACCCAAAATTTTTGCGATTTTCACAGAATTTTTTTCAAAAGCCGATTCCAAAGCAACTAATAGAGCTTTGCGATCGCAATCACTTCCAGAATCTGCCCCACGAAGTCTACTTTCATAACAGAACAGCAGGGACCTGCCAAAGTTAAACCATTTGGCCAGGAGAGCCCTTTTATGAAGGCATGTGCTCGATATCGTCGCCAAATTTTTTGGGCGAATTTTACGCCCTCTCATTTTCAAAAGTCGATTCCAAAGCAACTAATAGAGCTTTGCGATCGCAATCACTTCCAGAATCTGCAAAAGATATTCTAGTTTCATAACAGAACAGCAGGGACCTGCCAAAGTTAAACCATTTGGCCAGGAGAGCCCTTTTATGCAAACTTTGCCCGATTTCGATACCCAAAATTTTTGCGATTTTCACAGAATTTTTTTCAAAAGCCGATTCCAAAGCAACAAATAGAGCTTTGCGATCGCAATCACTTCCAGAATCTGCCCCACGAAGTCTACTTTCATAACAGAACAGCAGGGACCTGCCAAAGTTAAACCATTTGGCCAGGAGAGCCCTTTTATGAAGGCATGTGCTCGATATCGTCGCCAAATTTTTTGGGCGAATTTTACGCCCTCTCATTTTCAAAAGTCGATTCCAAAGCAACTAATAGAGCTTTGCGATCGCAATCACTTCCAGAATCTGCAAAAGATATTCTAGTTTCATAACAGAACAGCAGGGACCTGCCAAAGTTAAACCATTTGGCCAGGAGAGCCCTTTTATGCAGACATTGCCCGATTTCGATACCCAAAATTTTTGCGATTTTCACAGAATTTTTTTCTAAAGCCGATTCCAAAGCAACTAATAGAGCTTTGCGATCGCAATCACTTCCAGAATCTGCCCCACGAAGTCTACTTTCATAACAGAACAGCAGGGACCTGCCAAAGTTAAACCATTTGGCCAGGAGAGCCCTTTTATGAAGGCATGTGCTCGATATCGTCGCCAAATTTTTTGGGCGAATTTTACGCCCTCTCATTTTCAAAAGTCGATTCCAAAGCAACTAATAGAGCTTTGCGATCGCAATCACTTCTAGAATCTGCCCCACGAAGTCTACTTTCATAACAGAACAGCAGGGACCTGCCAAAGTTAAACCATTTGGCCAGGAGAGCCCTTTTATGAAGGCATGTGCTCGATATCGTCGCCAAATTTTTTGGGCGAATTTTACGCCCTCTCATTTTCAAAAGTCGATTCCAAAGCAACTAATAGAGCTTTGCGATCGCAATCACTTCCAGAATCTGCAAAAGATATTCTAGTTTCGTAACAGAACAGCAGGGACCTGCCAAAGTTAAACCATTTGGCCAGGAGAGCCCTTTTATGCAGACTTTGCCCGATTTCGATACCCAAAATTTTTTGCGATTTGCACAGAATTTTTTTCAAAAGCCGATTCCAAAGCAACTAATAGAGCTTTGCGATCGCAATCACTTCCAGAATCTGCCCCACGAAGTCTACTTTCATAACAGAACAGCAGGGACCTGCCAAAGTTAAACCATTTGGCCAGGAGAGCCCTTTTATGAAGGCATGTGCTCGATATCGTCGCCAAATTTTTTGGGCGAATTTTACGCCCTCTCATTTTCAAAAGCCGATTCCAAAGCAACTAATAGAGCTTTGCGATCGCAATCACTTCCAGAATCTGCAAAAGATATTCTAGTTTCATAACAGAACAGCAGGGACCTGCCAAAGTTAAACCATTTGGCCAGGAGAGCCCTTTTATGCAGACTTTGCCCGATTTCGATACCCAAAATTTTTGCGATTTTCACAGAATTTTTTCAAAAGCCGATTCCAAAGCAACTAATAGAGCTTTGCGATCGCAATCACTTCCAGAATCTGCCCCACGAAGTCTACTTTCATAACAGAACAGCAGGGACCTGCCAAAGTTAAACCATTTGGCCAGGAGAGCCCTTTTATGAAGGCATGTGCTCGATATCGTCGCCAAATTTTTTGGGCGAATTTTACGCCCTCTCATTTTCAAAAGTCGATTCCAAAGCAACTAATAGAGCTTTGCGATCGCAATCACTTCCAGAATCTGCAAAAGATATTCTAGTTTCATAACAGAACAGCAGGGACCTGCCAAAGTTAAACCATTTGGCCAGGAGAGCCCTTTTATGCAGACTTTGCCCGATTTCGATACCCAAAATTTTTGCGATTTTCACAGAATTTTTTTCAAAAGCCGATTCCAAAGCAACTAATAGAGCTTTGCGATCGCAATCACTTCCAGAATCTGCCCCACGAAGTCTACTTTCATAACAGAACAGCAGGGACCTGCCAAAGTTAAACCATTTGGCCAGGAGAGCCCTTTTATGAAGGCATGTGCTCGATATCGTCGCCAAATTTTTTGGGCGAATTTTACGCCCTCTCATTTTCAAAAGTCGATTCCAAAGCAACTAATAGAGCTTTGCGATCGCAATCACTTCCAGAATCTGCAAAAGATATTCTAGTTTCATAACAGAACAGCAGGGACCTGCCAAAGTTAAACCATTTGGCCAGGAGAGCCCTTTTATGCAGACTTTGCCCGATTTCGATACCCAAAATTTTTGCGATTTGCACAGAATTTTTTTCAAAAGCCGATTCCAAAGCAACTAATAGAGCTTTGCGATCGCAATCACTTCCAGAATCTGCCCCACGAAGTCTACTTTCATAACAGAACAGCAGGGACCTGCCAAAGTTAAACCATTTGGCCAGGAGAGCCCTTTTATGAAGGCATGTGCTCGATATCGTCGCCAAATTTTTTGGGCGAATTTTACGCCCTCTCATTTTCAAAAGTCGATTCCAAAGCAACTAATAGAGCTTTGCGATCGCAATCACTTCCAGAATCTGCAAAAGATATTCTAGTTTCATAACAGAACAGCAGGGACCTGCCAAAGTTAAACCATTTGGCCAGGAGAGCCCTTTTATGCAGACTTTGCCCGATTTCGATACCCAAAATTTTTGCGATTTTCACAGAATTTTTTTCAAAAGCTGATTCCAAAGCAACTAATAGAGCTTTGCGATAGCAATCACTTCCAGAATCTGCCCCACGAAGTCTACTTTAATAATAGAACAGCAGGGACCTGCCAAAGTTAAACTATTTGGCCAGGAGAGCCCTTTTATGAAGGCATGTGCTCGATATCGTCGCCAAATTTTTTGGGCGAATTTTACGCCCTCTCATTTTCAAAAGTCGATTCCAAAGCAACTGATAGAGCTTTGTGATCGCTATCACTTCCAGAATCTGCAAAAGATATTCTAGTTTCATAACAGAACAGCAGGGACCTGCCAAAGTTAAACCATTTGGCCAGGAGAGCCCTTTTATGCAGACTTTGCCCGATTTCGATACCCAAAATTTTTGCGATTTTCACAGAATTTTTTTCAAAAGCCGATTCCAAAGCAACTAATAGAGCTTTGCGATCGCAATCACTTCCAGAATCTGCCCCACGAAGTCTACTTTCATAACAGAACAGCAGGGACCTGCCAAAGTTAAACCATTTGGCCAGGAGAGCCCTTTTATGAAGGCATGTGCTCGATATCGTCGCCAAATTTTTTGGGCGAATTTTACGCCCTCTCATTTTCAAAAGTCGATTCCAAAGCAACTAATAGAGCTTTGCGATCGCAATCACTTCCAGAATCTGCAAAAGATATTCTAGTTTCATAACAGAACAGCAGGGACCTGCCAAAGTTAAACCATTTGGCCAGGAGAGCCCTTTTATGCAGACTTTGCCCGATTTCGATACCCAAAATTTTTGCGATTTTCACAGAATTTTTTTCAAAAGCCGATTCCAAAGCAACTAATAGAGCTTTGCGATCGCAATCACTTCCAGAATCTGCCCCACGAAGTCTACTTTCATAACAGAACAGCAGGGACCTGCCAAAGTTAAACCATTTGGCCAGGAGAGCCCTTTTATGAAGGCATGTGCTCGATATCGTCGCCAAATTTTTTGGGCGAATTTTACGCCCTCTCATTTTCAAAAGTCGATTCCAAAGCAACTAATAGAGCTTTGCGATCGCAATCACTTCCAGAATCTGCAAAAGATATTCTAGTTTCATAACAGAACAGCAGGGACCTGCCAAAGTTAAACTATTTGGCCAGGAGAGCCCTTTTATGCAGACTTTGCCCGATTTCGATACCCAAAATTTTTGCGATTTTCACAAAATTTTTTTCAAAACCCGATTCCAAAGCAACTAATAGAGCTTTGCGATCGCAATCACTTCCAGAATCTGCCCCACGAAGTCTACTTTCATAACAGAACAGCAGGGACCTGCCAAAGTTAAACCATTTGGCCAGGAGAGCCCTTTTATGAAGGCATGTGCTCGATATCGTCGCCAAATTTTTTGGGCGAATTTTACGCCCTCTCATTTTCAAAAGTCGATTCCAAAGCAACTAATAGAGCTTTGCGATCGCAATCACTTCCAGAATCTGCAAAAGATATTCTAGTTTCATAACAGAACAGCAGGGACCTGCCAAAGTTAAACCATTTGGCCAGGAGAGCCCTTTTATGCAGACTTTGCCCGATTTCGATACCCAAAATTTTTGCGACTTTCACAGAATTTTTTTCAAAAGCCGATTCCAAAGCAACTAATAGAGCTTTGCGATCGCAATCACTTCCAGAATCTGCCCCACGAAGTCTACTTTCATAACAGAACAGCAGGGACCTGCCAAAGTTAAACCATTTGGCCAGGAGAGCCCTTTTATGAAGGCATGTGCTCGATATCGTCGCCAAATTTTTTGGGCGAATTTTACGCCCTCTCATTTTCAAAAGTCGATTCCAAAGCAACTAATAGAGCTTTGCGATCGCAATCACTTCCAGAATCTGCAAAAGATATTCTAGTTTCATAACAGAACAGCAGGGACCTGCCAAAGTTAAACCATTTGGCCAGGAGAGCCCTCTTATGCAGACTTTGCCCGATTTCGATACCCAAAATTTTTGCGATTTTCACAGAATTTTTTTCAAAAGCCGATTCCAAAGCAACTAATAGAGCTTTGCGATCGCAATCACTTCCAGAATCTGCCCCACGAAGTCTACTTTCATAACAGAACAGCAGGGACCTGCCAAAGTTAAACCATTTGGCCAGGAGAGCCCTTTTATGAAGGCATGTGCTCGATATCGTCGCCAAATTTTTTGGGCGAATTTTACGCCCTCTCATTTTCAAAAGTCGATTCCAAAGCAACTAATAGAGCTTTGCGATCGCAATCACTTCCAGAATCTGCAAAAGATATTCTAGTTTCATAACAGAACAGCAGGGACCTGCCAAAGTTAAACCATTTGGCCAGGAGAGCCCTTTTATGCAGACTTTGCCCGATTTCGATACCCAAAATTTTTGCGACTTTCACAGAATTTTTTTCAAAAGCCGATTCCAAAGCAACTAATAGAGCTTTGCGATCGCAATCACTTCCAGAATCTGCCCCACGAAGTCTACTTTCATAACAGAACAGCAGGGACCTGCCAAAGTTAAACCATTTGGCCAGGAGAGCCCTTTTATGAAGGCATGTGCTCGATATCGTCGCCAAATTTTTTGGGCGAATTTTACGCCCTCTCATTTTCAAAAGTCGATTCCAAAGCAACTAATAGAGCTTTGCGATCGCAATCACTTCCAGAATCTGCAAAAGATATTCTAGTTTCATAACAGAACAGCAGGGACCTGCCAAAGTTAAACCATTTGGCCAGGAGAGCCCTTTTATGCAGACTTTGCCCGATTTCGATACCCAAAATTTTTGCGATTTTCACAGAATTTTTTTCAAAAGCCGATTCCAAAGCAACTAATAGAGCTTTGCGATCGCAATCACTTCCAGAATCTGCCCCACGAAGTCTACTTTCATAACAGAACAGCAGGGACCTGCCAAAGTTAAACCATTTGGCCAGGAGA
This sequence comes from Salticus scenicus, assembly GCA_963930645.1. Taxonomy (NCBI): domain Eukaryota; kingdom Metazoa; phylum Arthropoda; class Arachnida; order Araneae; family Salticidae; genus Salticus; species Salticus scenicus. The sequence goes on along the minus strand of CAWVNO010002846.1, from coordinate 97,320 downwards.
GCCCTTTTATGAAGGCATGTGCTCGATATCGTCGCCAAATTTTTTGGGCGAATTTTACGCCCTCTCATTTTCAAAAGTCGATTCCAAAGCAACTAATAGAGCTTTGCGATCGCAATCACTTCCAGAATCTGCAAAAGATATTCTAGTTTCATAACAGAACAGCAGGGACCTGCCAAAGTTAAACCATTTGGCCAGGAGAGCCCTTTTATGCAGACTTTGCCCGATTTCGATACCCAAAATTTTTGCGACTTTCACAGAATTTTTTTCAAAAGCCGATTCCAAAGCAACTAATAGAGCTTTGCGATCGCAATCACTTCCAGAATCTGCCCCACGAAGTCTACTTTCATAACAGAACAGCAGGGACCTGCCAAAGTTAAACCATTTGGCCAGGAGAGCCCTTTTATGAAGGCATGTGCTCGATATCGTCGCCAAATTTTTTGGGCGAATTTTACGCCCTCTCATTTTCAAAAGTCGATTCCAAAGCAACTAATAGAGCTTTGCGATCGCAATCACTTCCAGAATCTGCAAAAGATATTCTAGTTTCATAACAGAACAGCAGGGACCTGCCAAAGTTAAACCATTTGGCCAGGAGAGCCCTTTTATGCAGACTTTGCCCGATTTCGATACCCAAAATTTTTGCGATTTTCACAAAATTTTTTTCAAAAGCCGATTCCAAAGCAACTAATAGAGCTTTGCGATCGCAATCACTTCCAGAATCTGCCCCACGAAGTCTACTTTCATAACAGAACAGCAGGGACCTGCCAAAGTTAAACCATTTGGCCAGGAGAGCCCTTTTATGAAGGCATGTGCTCGATATCGTCGCCAAATTTTTTGGGCGAATTTTACGCCCTCTCATTTTCAAAAGTCGATTCCAAAGCAACTAATAGAGCTTTGCGATCGCAATCACTTCCAGAATCTGCAAAAGATATTCTAGTTTCATAACAGAACAGCAGGGACCTGCCAAAGTTAAACCATTTGGCCAGGAGAACCCTTTTATGCAGACTTTGCCCGATTTCGATACCCAAAATTTTTGCGATTTTCACAGAATTTTTTTCAAAAGCCGATTCCAAAGCAACTAATAGAGCTTTGCGATCGCAATCACTTCCAGAATCTGCCCCACGAAGTCTACTTTCATAACAGAACAGCAGGGACCTGCCAAAGTTAAACCATTTGGCCAGGAGAGCCCTTTTATGAAGGCATGTGCTCGATATCGTCGCCAAATTTTTTGGGCGAATTTTACGCCCTCTCATTTTCAAAAGTCGATTCCAAAGCAACTAATAGAGCTTTGCGATCGCAATCACTTCCAGAATCTGCAAAAGATATTCTAGTTTCATAACAGAACAGCAGGGACCTGCCAAAGTTAAACCATTTGGCCAGGAGAGCCCTTTTATGCAGACTTTGCCCGATTTCGATACCCAAAATTTTTGCGATTTTCACAGAATTTTTTTCAAAAGCCGATTCCAAAGCAACTAATAGAGCTTTGCGATCGCAATCACTTCCAGAATCTGCCCCACGAAGTCTACTTTCATAACAGAACAGCAGGGACCTGCCAAAGTTAAACCATTTGGCCAGGAGAGCCCTTTTATGAAGGCATGTGCTCGATATCGTCGCCAAATTTTTTGGGCGAATTTTACGCCCTCTCATTTTCAAAAGTCGATTCCAAAGCAACTAATAGAGCTTTGCGATCGCAATCACTTCCAGAATCTGCAAAAGATATTCTAGTTTCATAACAGAACAGCAGGGACCTGCCAAAGTTAAACCATTTGGCCAGGAGAGCCCTTTTATGCAGACTTTGCCCGATTTCGATACCCAAAATTTTTGCGATTTTCACAGAATTTTTTTCAAAAGCCGATTCCAAAGCAACTAATAGAGCTTTGCGATCGCAATCACTTCCAGAATCTGCCCCACGAAGTCTACTTTCATAACAGAACAGCAGGGACCTGCCAAAGTTAAACCATTTGGCCAGGAGAGCCCTTTTATGAAGGCATGTGCTCGATATCGTCGCCAAATTTTTTGGGCGAATTTTACGCCCTCTCATTTTCAAAAGTCGATTCCAAAGCAACTAATAGAGCTTTGCGATCGCAATCACTTCCAGAATCTGCAAAAGATATTCTAGTTTCATAACAGAACAGCAGGGACCTGCCAAAGTTAAACCATTTGGCCAGGAGAGCCCTTTTATGCAGACTTTGCCCGATTTCGATACCCAAAATTTTTGCGATTTTCACAGAATTTTTTTCAAAAGCCGATTCCAAAGCAACTAATAGAGCTTTGCGATCGCAATCACTTCCAGAATCTGCCCCACGAAGTCTACTTTCATAACAGAACAGCAGGGACCTGCCAAAGTTAAACCATTTGGCCAGGAGAGCCCTTTTATGAAGGCATGTGCTCGATATCGTCGCCAAATTTTTTGGGCGAATTTTACGCCCTCTCATTTTCAAAAGTCGATTCCAAAGCAACTAATAGAGCTTTGCGATCGCAATCACTTCCAGAATCTGCAAAAGATATTCTAGTTTCATAACAGAACAGCAGGGACCTGCCAAAGTTAAACCATTTGGCCAGGAGAGCCCTTTTATGCAGACTTTGCCCGATTTCGATACCCAAAATTTTTGCGATTTTCACAGAATTTTTTTCAAAAGCCGATTCCAAAGCAACTAATAGAGCTTTGCGATCGCAATCACTTCCAGAATATGCCCCACGAAGTCTACTTTCATAACAGAACAGCAGGGACCTGCCAAAGTTAAACCATTTGGCCAGGAGAGCCCTTTTATGAAGGCATGTGCTCGATATCGTCGCCAAATTTTTTGGGCGAATTTTACGCCCTCTCATTTTCAAAAGTCGATTCCAAAGCAACTAATAGAGCTTTGCGATCGCAATCACTTCCAGAATCTGCAAAAGATACTCTAGTTTCATAACAGAACAGCAGGGACCTGCCAAAGTTAAACCATTTGGCCAGGAGAGCCCTTTTATGCAGACTTTGCCCGATTTCGATACCCAAAATTTTTGCGATTTTCACAGAATTTTTTTCAAAAGCCGATTCCAAAGCAACTAATAGAGCTTTGCGATCGCAATCACTTCCAGAATCTGCCCCACGAATTCTACTTTCATAACAGAACAGCAGGGACCTGCCAAAGTTAAACCATTTGGCCAGGAGAGCCCTTTTATGAAGGCATGTGCTCGATATCGTCGCCAAATTTTTTGGGCGAATTTTACGCCCTCTCATTTTCAAAAGTCGATTCCAAAGCAACTAATAGAGCTTTGCGATCGCAATCACTTCCAGAATCTGCAAAAGATATTCTAGTTTCATAACAGAACAGCAGGGACCTGCCAAAGTTAAACCATTTGGCCAGGAGAGCCCTTTTATGCAGACTTTGCCCGATTTCGATACCCAAAATTTTTGCGATTTTCACAGAATTTTTTTCAAAAGCCGATTCCAAAGCAACTAATAGAGCTTTGCGATCGCAATCACTTCCAGAATCTGCCCCACGAAGTCTACTTTCATAACAGAACAGCAGGGACCTGCCAAAGTTAAACCATTTGGCCAGGAGAGCCCTTTTATGAAGGCATGTGCTCGATATCGTCGCCAAATTTTTTGGGCGAATTTTACGCCCTCTCATTTTCAAAAGTCGATTCCAAAGCAACTAATAGAGCTTTGCGATCGCAATCACTTCCAGAATCTGCAAAAGATATTCTAGTTTCATAACAGTACAGCAGGGACCTGCCAAAGTTAAACCATTTGGCCAGGAGAGCCCTTTTATGCAGACTTTGCCCGATTTCGATACCCAAAATTTTTGCGATTTTCACAGAATTTTTTTCAAAAGCCGATTCCAAAGCAACTAATAGAGCTTTGCGATCGCAATCACTTCCAGAATCTGCCCCACGAAGTCTACTTTCATAACAGAACAGCAGGGACCTGCCAAAGTTAAACCATTTGGCCAGGAGAGCCCTTTTATGAAGGCATGTGCTCGATATCGTCGCCAAATTTTTTGGGCGAATTTTACGCCCTCTCATTTTCAAAAGTCGATTCCAAAGCAACTAATAGAGCTTTGCGATCGCAATCACTTCCAGAATCTGCAAAAGATATTCTAGTTTCATAACAGAACAGCAGGGACCTGCCAAAGTTAAACCATTTGGCCAGGAGAGCCCTTTTATGCAGACTTTGCCCGATTTCGATACCCAAAATTTTTGCGATTTTCACAGAATGTTTTTCAAAAGCCGATTCCAAAGCAACTAATAGAGCTTTGCGATCGCAATCACTTCCAGAATCTGCCCCACGAAGTCTACTTTCATAACAGAACAGCAGGGACCTGCCAAAGTTAAACCATTTGGCCAGGAGAGCCCTTTTATGAAGGCATGTGCTCGATATCGTCGCCAAATTTTTTGGGCGAATTTTACGCCCTCTCATTTTCAAAAGTCGATTCCAAAGCAACTAATAGAGCTTTGCGATCGCAATCACTTCCAGAACTGCAAAAGATATTCTAGTTTCATAACAGAACAGCAGGGACCTGCCAAAGTTAAACCATTTGGCCAGGAGAGCCCTTTTATGCAGACTTTGCCCGATTTCGATACCCAAAATTTTTGCGATTTTCACAGAATTTTTTTCAAAAGCCGATTCCAAAGCAACTAATAGAGCTTTGCGATCGCAATCACTTCCAGAATCTGCCCCACGAAGTCTACTTTCATAACAGAACAGCAGGGACCTGCCAAAGTTAAACCATTTGGCCAGGAGAGCCCTTTTATGAAGGCATGTGCTCGATATCGTCGCCAAATTTTTTGGGCGAATTTTACGCCCTCTCATTTTCAAAAGTCGATTCCAAAGCAACTAATAGAGCTTTGCGATCGCAATCACTTCCAGAATCTGCAAAAGATATTCTAGTTTCATAACAGAACAGCAGGGACCTGCCAAAGTTAAACCATTTGGCCAGGAGAGCCCTTTTATGCAGACTTTGCCCGATTTCGATACCCAAAATTTTTGCGATTTTCACAGAATTTTTTTCAAAAGCCGATTCCAAAGCAACTAATAGAGCTTTGCGATCGCAATCACTTCCAGAATCTGCCCCACGAAGTCTACTTTCATAACAGAACAGCAGAGACCTGCCAAAATTAAACCATTTGGCCAGGAGAGCCCTTTTATGAAGGCATGTGCTCGATATCGTCGCCAAATTTTTTGGGCGAATTTTACGCCCTCTCATTTTCAAAAGTCGATTCCAAAGCAACTAATAGAGCTTTGCGATCGCAATCACTTCCAGAATCTGCAAAAGATATTCTAGTTTCATAACAAAACAGCAGGGACCTGCCAAAGTTAAACCATTTGGCCAGGAGAGCCCTTTTATGCAGACTTTGCCCGATTTCGATACCCAAAATTTTTGCGATTTTCACAGAATTTTTTTCAAAAGCCGATTCCAAAGCAACTAATAGAGCTTTGCGATCGCAATCACTTCCAGAATATGCCCCACGAAGTCTACTTTCATAACAGAACAGCAGGGACCTGCCAAAGTTAAACCATTTGGCCAGGAGAGCCCTTTTATGAAGGCATGTGCTCGATATCGTCGCCAAATTTTTTGGGCGAATTTTACGCCCTCTCATTTTCAAAAGTCGATTCCAAAGCAACTAATAGAGCTTTGCGATCGCAATCACTTCCAGAATCTGCAAAAGATACTCTAGTTTCATAACAGAACAGCAGGGACCTGCCAAAGTTAAACCATTTGGCCAGGAGAGCCCTTTTATGCAGACTTTGCCCGATTTCGATACCCAAAATTTTTGCGATTTTCACAGAATTTTTTTCAAAAGCCGATTCCAAAGCAACTAATAGAGCTTTGCGATCGCAATCACTTCCAGAATCTGCCCCACGAAGTCTACTTTCATAACAGAACAGCAGGGACCGGCCAAAGTTAAACCATTTGGCCAGGAGAGCCCTTTTATGAAGGCATGTGCTCGATATCGTCGCCAAATTTTTTGGGCGAATTTTACGCCCTCTCATATTCAAAAGTCGATTCCAAAGCAACTAATAGAGCTTTGCGATCGCAATCACTTCCAGAATCTGCAAAAGATATTCTAGTTTCATAACAGAACAGCAGGGACCTGCCAAAGTTAAACCATTTGGCCAGGAGAGCCCTTTTATGCAGACTTTGCCCGATTTCGATACCCAAAATTTTTGCGATTTTCACAGAATTTTTTTCAAAAGCCGATTCCAAAGCAACTAATAGAGCTTTGCGATCGCAATCACTTCCAGAATCTGCCCCACGAAGTCTACTTTCATAACAGAACAGCAGGGACCTGCCAAAGTTAAACCATTTGGCCAGGAGAGCCCTTTTATGAAGGCATGTGCTCGATATCGTCGCCAAATTTTTTGGGCGAATTTTACGCCCTCTCATTTTCAAAAGTCGATTCCAAAGCAACTAATAGAGCTTTGCGATCGCAATCACTTCCAGAATCTGCAAAAGATATTCTAGTTTCATAACAGAACAGCAGGGACCTGCCAAAGTTAAACCATTTGGCCAGGAGAGCCCTTTTATGCAAACTTTGCCCGATTTCGATACCCAAAATTTTTGCGATTTTCACAGAATTTTTTTCAAAAGCCGATTCCAAAGCAACAAATAGAGCTTTGCGATCGCAATCACTTCCAGAATCTGCCCCACGAAGTCTACTTTCATAACAGAACAGCAGGGACCTGCCAAAGTTAAACCATTTGGCCAGGAGAGCCCTTTTATGAAGGCATGTGCTCGATATCGTCGCCAAATTTTTTGGGCGAATTTTACGCCCTCTCATTTTCAAAAGTCGATTCCAAAGCAACTAATAGAGCTTTGCGATCGCAATCACTTCCAGAATCTGCAAAAGATATTCTAGTTTCATAACAGAACAGCAGGGACCTGCCAAAGATAAACCATTTGGCCAGGAGAGCCCTTTTATGCAGACATTGCCCGATTTCGATACCCAAAATTTTTGCGATTTTCACAGAATTTTTTTCTAAAGCCGATTCCAAAGCAACTAATAGAGCTTTGCGATCGCAATCACTTCCAGAATCTGCCCCACGAAGTCTACTTTCATAACAGAACAGCAGGGACCTGCCAAAGTTAAACCATTTGGCCAGGAGAGCCCTTTTATGAAGGCATGTGCTCGATATCGTCGCCAAATTTTTTGGGCGAATTTTACGCCCTCTCATTTTCAAAAGTCGATTCCAAAGCAACTAATAGAGCTTTGCGATCGCAATCACTTCTAGAATCTGCCCCACGAAGTCTACTTTCATAACAGAACAGCAGGGACCTGCCAAAGTTAAACCATTTGGCCAGGAGAGCCCTTTTATGAAGGCATGTGCTCGATATCGTCGCCAAATTTTTTGGGCGAATTTTACGCCCTCTCATTTTCAAAAGTCGATTCCAAAGCAACTAATAGAGCTTTGCGATCGCAATCACTTCCAGAATCTGCAAAAGATATTCTAGTTTCGTAACAGAACAGCAGGGACCTGCCAAAGTTAAACCATTTGGCCAGGAGAGCCCTTTTATGCAGACTTTGCCCGATTTCGATACCCAAAATTTTTGCGATTTGCACAGAATTTTTTTCAAAAGCCGATTCCAAAGCAACTAATAGAGCTTTGCGATCGCAATCACTTCCAGAATCTGCCCCACGAAGTCTACTTTCATAACAGAACAGCAGGGACCTGCCAAAGTTAAACCATTTGGCCAGGAGAGCCCTTTTATGAAGGCATGTGCTCGATATCGTCGCCAAATTTTTTGGGCGAATTTTACGCCCTCTCATTTTCAAAAGCCGATTCCAAAGCAACTAATAGAGCTTTGCGATCGCAATCACTTCCAGAATCTGCAAAAGATATTCTAGTTTCATAACAGAACAGCAGGGACCTGCCAAAGTTAAACCATTTGGCCAGGAGAGCCCTTTTATGCAGACTTTGCCCGATTTCGATACCCAAAATTTTTGCGATTTTCACAGAATTTTTTCAAAAGCCGATTCCAAAGCAACTAATAGAGCTTTGCGATCGCAATCACTTCCAGAATCTGCCCCACGAAGTCTACTTTCATAACAGAACAGCAGGGACCTGCCAAAGTTAAACCATTTGGCCAGGAGAGCCCTTTTATGAAGGCATGTGCTCGATATCGTCGCCAAATTTTTTGGGCGAATTTTACGCCCTCTCATTTTCAAAAGTCGATTCCAAAGCAACTAATAGAGCTTTGCGATCGCAATCACTTCCAGAATCTGCAAAAGATATTCTAGTTTCATAACAGAACAGCAGGGACCTGCCAAAGTTAAACCATTTGGCCAGGAGAGCCCTTTTATGCAGACTTTGCCCGATTTCGATACCCAAAATTTTTGCGATTTGCACAGAATTTTTTTCAAAAGCCGATTCCAAAGCAACTAATAGAGCTTTGCGATCGCAATCACTTCCAGAATCTGCCCCACGAAGTCTACTTTCATAACAGAACAGCAGGGACCTGCCAAAGTTAAACCATTTGGCCAGGAGAGCCCTTTTATGAAGGCATGTGCTCGATATCGTCGCCAAATTTTTTGGGCGAATTTTACGCCCTCTCATTTTCAAAAGTCGATTCCAAAGCAACTAATAGAGCTTTGCGATCGCAATCACTTCCAGAATCTGCAAAAGATATTCTAGTTTCATAACAGAACAGCAGGGACCTGCCAAAGTTAAACCATTTGGCCAGGAGAGCCCTTTTATGCAGACTTTGCCCGATTTCGATACCCAAAATTTTTGCGATTTTCACAGAATTTTTTTCAAAAGCTGATTCCAAAGCAACTAATAGAGCTTTGCGATAGCAATCACTTCCAGAATCTGCCCCACGAAGTCTACTTTAATAATAGAACAGCAGGGACCTGCCAAAGTTAAACTATTTGGCCAGGAGAGCCCTTTTATGAAGGCATGTGCTCGATATCGTCGCCAAATTTTTTGGGCGAATTTTACGCCCTCTCATTTTCAAAAGTCGATTCCAAAGCAACTGATAGAGCTTTGTGATCGCTATCACTTCCAGAATCTGCAAAAGATATTCTAGTTTCATAACAGAACAGCAGGGACCTGCCAAAGTTAAACCATTTGGCCAGGAGAGCCCTTTTATGCAGACTTTGCCCGATTTCGATACCCAAAATTTTTGCGATTTTCACAGAATTTTTTTCAAAAGCCGATTCCAAAGCAACTAATAGAGCTTTGCGATCGCAATCACTTCCAGAATCTGCCCCACGAAGTCTACTTTCATAACAGAACAGCAGGGACCTGCCAAAGTTAAACCATTTGGCCAGGAGAGCCCTTTTATGAAGGCATGTGCTCGATATCGTCGCCAAATTTTTTGGGCGAATTTTACGCCCTCTCATTTTCAAAAGTCGATTCCAAAGCAACTAATAGAGCTTTGCGATCGCAATCACTTCCAGAATCTGCAAAAGATATTCTAGTTTCATAACAGAACAGCAGGGACCTGCCAAAGTTAAACCATTTGGCCAGGAGAGCCCTTTTATGCAGACTTTGCCCGATTTCGATACCCAAAATTTTTGCGATTTTCACAGAATTTTTTTCAAAAGCCGATTCCAAAGCAACTAATAGAGCTTTGCGATCGCAATCACTTCCAGAATCTGCCCCACGAAGTCTACTTTCATAACAGAACAGCAGAGACCTGCCAAAATTAAACCATTTGGCCAGGAGAGCCCTTTTATGAAGGCATGTGCTCGATATCGTCGCCAAATTTTTTGGGCGAATTTTACGCCCTCTCATTTTCAAAAGTCGATTCCAAAGCAACTAATAGAGCTTTGCGATCGCAATCACTTCCAGAATCTGCAAAAGATATTCTAGTTTCATAACAAAACAGCAGGGACCTGCCAAAGTTAAACCATTTGGCCAGGAGAGCCCTTTTATGCAGACTTTGCCCGATTTCGATACCCAAAATTTTTGCGATTTTCACAGAATTTTTTTCAAAAGCCGATTCCAAAGCAACTAATAGAGCTTTGCGATCGCAATCACTTCCAGAATATGCCCCACGAAGTCTACTTTCATAACAGAACAGCAGGGACCTGCCAAAGTTAAACCATTTGGCCAGGAGAGCCCTTTTATGAAGGCATGTGCTCGATATCGTCGCCAAATTTTTTGGGCGAATTTTACGCCCTCTCATTTTCAAAAGTCGATTCCAAAGCAACTAATAGAGCTTTGCGATCGCAATCACTTCCAGAATCTGCAAAAGATACTCTAGTTTCATAACAGAACAGCAGGGACCTGCCAAAGTTAAACCATTTGGCCAGGAGAGCCCTTTTATGCAGACTTTGCCCGATTTCGATACCCAAAATTTTTGCGATTTTCACAGAATTTTTTTCAAAAGCCGATTCCAAAGCAACTAATAGAGCTTTGCGATCGCAATCACTTCCAGAATCTGCCCCACGAAGTCTACTTTCATAACAGAACAGCAGGGACCGGCCAAAGTTAAACCATTTGGCCAGGAGAGCCCTTTTATGAAGGCATGTGCTCGATATCGTCGCCAAATTTTTTGGGCGAATTTTACGCCCTCTCATATTCAAAAGTCGATTCCAAAGCAACTAATAGAGCTTTGCGATCGCAATCACTTCCAGAATCTGCAAAAGATATTCTAGTTTCATAACAGAACAGCAGGGACCTGCCAAAGTTAAACCATTTGGCCAGGAGAGCCCTTTTATGCAGACTTTGCCCGATTTCGATACCCAAAATTTTTGCGATTTTCACAGAATTTTTTTCAAAAGCCGATTCCAAAGCAACTAATAGAGCTTTGCGATCGCAATCACTTCCAGAATCTGCCCCACGAAGTCTACTTTCATAACAGAACAGCAGGGACCTGCCAAAGTTAAACCATTTGGCCAGGAGAGCCCTTTTATGAAGGCATGTGCTCGATATCGTCGCCAAATTTTTTGGGCGAATTTTACGCCCTCTCATTTTCAAAAGTCGATTCCAAAGCAACTAATAGAGCTTTGCGATCGCAATCACTTCCAGAATCTGCAAAAGATATTCTAGTTTCATAACAGAACAGCAGGGACCTGCCAAAGTTAAACCATTTGGCCAGGAGAGCCCTTTTATGCAAACTTTGCCCGATTTCGATACCCAAAATTTTTGCGATTTTCACAGAATTTTTTTCAAAAGCCGATTCCAAAGCAACAAATAGAGCTTTGCGATCGCAATCACTTCCAGAATCTGCCCCACGAAGTCTACTTTCATAACAGAACAGCAGGGACCTGCCAAAGTTAAACCATTTGGCCAGGAGAGCCCTTTTATGAAGGCATGTGCTCGATATCGTCGCCAAATTTTTTGGGCGAATTTTACGCCCTCTCATTTTCAAAAGTCGATTCCAAAGCAACTAATAGAGCTTTGCGATCGCAATCACTTCCAGAATCTGCAAAAGATATTCTAGTTTCATAACAGAACAGCAGGGACCTGCCAAAGTTAAACCATTTGGCCAGGAGAGCCCTTTTATGCAGACATTGCCCGATTTCGATACCCAAAATTTTTGCGATTTTCACAGAATTTTTTTCTAAAGCCGATTCCAAAGCAACTAATAGAGCTTTGCGATCGCAATCACTTCCAGAATCTGCCCCACGAAGTCTACTTTCATAACAGAACAGCAGGGACCTGCCAAAGTTAAACCATTTGGCCAGGAGAGCCCTTTTATGAAGGCATGTGCTCGATATCGTCGCCAAATTTTTTGGGCGAATTTTACGCCCTCTCATTTTCAAAAGTCGATTCCAAAGCAACTAATAGAGCTTTGCGATCGCAATCACTTCTAGAATCTGCCCCACGAAGTCTACTTTCATAACAGAACAGCAGGGACCTGCCAAAGTTAAACCATTTGGCCAGGAGAGCCCTTTTATGAAGGCATGTGCTCGATATCGTCGCCAAATTTTTTGGGCGAATTTTACGCCCTCTCATTTTCAAAAGTCGATTCCAAAGCAACTAATAGAGCTTTGCGATCGCAATCACTTCCAGAATCTGCAAAAGATATTCTAGTTTCGTAACAGAACAGCAGGGACCTGCCAAAGTTAAACCATTTGGCCAGGAGAGCCCTTTTATGCAGACTTTGCCCGATTTCGATACCCAAAATTTTTGCGATTTGCACAGAATTTTTTTCAAAAGCCGATTCCAAAGCAACTAATAGAGCTTTGCGATCGCAATCACTTCCAGAATCTGCCCCACGAAGTCTACTTTCATAACAGAACAGCAGGGACCTGCCAAAGTTAAACCATTTGGCCAGGAGAGCCCTTTTATGAAGGCATGTGCTCGATATCGTCGCCAAATTTTTTGGGCGGATTTTACGCCCTCTCATTTTCAAAAGTCGATTCCAAAGCAACTAATAGAGCTTTGCGATCGCAATCACTTCCAGAATCTGCAAAAGATATTCTAGTTTCATAACAGAACAGCAGGGACCTGCCAAAGTTAAACCATTTGGCCAGGAGAGCCCTTTTATGCAGACTTTGCCCGATTTCGATACCCAAAATTTTTGCGATTTGCACAGAATTTTTTTCAAAAGCCGATTCCAAAGCAACTAATAGAGCTTTGCGATCGCAATCACTTCCAGAATCTGCCCCACGAAGTCTACTTTCATAACAGAACAGCAGGGACCTGCCAAAGTTAAACCATTTGGCCAGGAGAGCCCTTTTATGAAGGCATGTGCTCGATATCGTCGCCAAATTTTTTGGGCGAATTTTACGCCCTCTCATTTTCAAAAGTCGATTCCAAAGCAACTAATAGAGCTTTGCGATCGCAATCACTTCCAGAATCTGCAAAAGATATTCTAGTTTCATAACAGAACAGCAGGGACCTGCCAAAGTTAAACCATTTGGCCAGGAGAGCCCTTTTATGCAGACTTTGCCCGATTTCGATACCCAAAATTTTTGCGATTTTCACAGAATTTTTTTCAAAAGCTGATTCCAAAGCAACTAATAGAGCTTTGCGATAGCAATCACTTCCAGAATCTGCCCCACGAAGTCTACTTTAATAATAGAACAGCAGGGACCTGCCAAAGTTAAACTATTTGGCCAGGAGAGCCCTTTTATGAAGGCATGTGCTCGATATCGTCGCCAAATTTTTTGGGCGAATTTTACGCCCTCTCATTTTCAAAAGTCGATTCCAAAGCAACTGATAGAGCTTTGTGATCGCTATCACTTCCAGAATCTGCAAATGATATTCTAGTTTCATAACAGAACAGCAGGGACCTGCCAAAGTTAAACCATTTGGCCAGGAGAGCCCTTTTATGCAGACTTTGCCCGATTTCGATACCCAAAATTTTTGCGATTTTCACAGAATTTTTTTCAAAAGCCGATTCCAAAGCAACTAATAGAGCTTTGCGATCGCAATCACTTCCAGAATCTGCCCCACGAAGTCTACTTTCATAACAGAACAGCAGGGACCTGCCAAAGTTAAACCATTTGGCCAGGAGAGCCCTTTTATGAAGGCATGTGCTCGATATCGTCGCCAAATTTTTTGGGCGAATTTTACGCCCTCTCATTTTCAAAAGTCGATTCCAAAGCAACTAATAGAGCTTTGCGATCGCAATCACTTCCAGAATCTGCAAAAGATATTCTAGTTTCATAACAGAACAGCAGGGACCTGCCAAAGTTAAACCATTTGGCCAGGAGAGCCCTTTTATGCAGACTTTGCCCGATTTCGATACCCAAAATTTTTGCGATTTTCACAGAATTTTTTTCAAAAGCCGATTCCAAAGCAACTAATAGAGCTTTGCGATCGCAATCACTTCCAGAATCTGCCCCACGAAGTCTACTTTCATAACAGAACAGCAGGGACCTGCCAAAGTTAAACCATTTGGCCAGGAGAGCCCTTTTATGAAGGCATGTGCTCGATATCGTCGCCAAATTTTTTGGGCGAATTTTACGCCCTCTCATTTTCAAAAGTCGATTCCAAAGCAACTAATAGAGCTTTGCGATCGCAATCACTTCCAGAATCTGCAAAAGATATTCTAGTTTCATAACAGAACAGCAGGGACCTGCCAAAGTTAAACTATTTGGCCAGGAGAGCCCTTTTATGCAGACTTTGCCCGATTTCGATACCCAAAATTTTTGCGATTTTCACAAAATTTTTTTCAAAACCCGATTCCAAAGCAACTAATAGAGCTTTGCGATCGCAATCACTTCCAGAATCTGCCCCACGAAGTCTACTTTCATAACAGAACAGCAGGGACCTGCCAAAGTTAAACCATTTGGCCAGGAGAGCCCTTTTATGAAGGCATGTGCTCGATATCGTCGCCAAATTTTTTGGGCGAATTTTACGCCCTCTCATTTTTAAAAGTCGATTCCAAAGCAACTAATAGAGCTTTGCGATCGCAATCACTTCCAGAATCTGCAAAAGATATTCTAGTTTCATAACAGAACAGCAGGGACCTGCCAAAGTTAAACCATTTGGCCAGGAGAGCCCTTTTATGCAGACTTTGCCCGATTTCGATACCCAAAATTTTTGCGATTTTCACAGAATTTTTTTCAAAAGCCGATTCCAAAGCAACTAATAGAGCTTTGCGATCGCAATCACTTCTAGAATCTGCCCCACGAAGTCTACTTTCATAACAGAACAGCAGGGACCTGCCAAAGTTAAACCATTTGGCCAGGAGAGCCCTTTTATGAAGGCATGTGCTCGATATCGTCGCCAAATTTTTTGGGCGAATTTTACGCCCTCTCATTTTCAAAAGTCGATTCCAAAGCAACTAATAGAGCTTTGCGATCGCAATCACTTCCAGAATCTGCAAAAGATATTCTAGTTTCATAACAGAACAGCAGGGACCTGCCAAAGTTAAACCATTTGGCCAGGAGAGCCCTTTTATGCAGACTTTGCCCGATTTCGATACCCAAAATTTTTGCGATTTGCACAGAATTTTTTTCAAAAGCCGATTCCAAAGCAACTAATAGAGCTTTGCGATCGCAATCACTTCCAGAATCTGCCCCACGAAGTCTACTTTCATAACAGAACAGCAGGGACCTGCCAAAGTTAAACCATTTGGCCAGGAGAGCCCTTTTATGAAGGCATGTGCTCGATATCGTCGCCAAATTTTTTGGGCGAATTTTACGCCCTCTCATTTTCAAAAGTCGATTCCAAAGCAACTAATAGAGCTTTGCGATCGCAATCACTTCCAGAATCTGCAAAAGATATTCTAGTTTCATAACAGAACAGCAGGGACCTGCCAAAGTTAAACCATTTGGCCAGGAGAGCCCTTTTATGCAGACTTTGCCCGATTTCGATACCCAAAATTTTTGCGATTTTCACAGAATTTTTTTCAAAAGCCGATTCCAAAGCAACTAATAGAGCTTTGCGATCGCAATCACTTCCAGAATCTGCCCCACGAAGTCTACTTTCATAACAGAACAGCAGGGACCTGCCAAAGTTAAACCATTTGGCCAGGAGAGCCCTTTTATGAAGGCATGTGCTCGATATCGTCGCCAAATTTTTTGGGCGAATTTTACGCCCTCTCATTTTCAAAAGTCGATTCCAAAGCAACTAATAGAGCTTTGCGATCGCAATCACTTCCAGAATCTGCAAAAGATATTCTAGTTTCATAACAGAACAGCAGGGACCTGCCAAAGTTAAACCATTTGGCCAGGAGAGCCCTTTTATGCAGACTTTGCCCGATTTCGATACCCAAAATTTTTGCGATTTTCACAGAATTTTTTTCAAAAGCCGATTCCAAAGCAACTAATAGAGCTTTGCGATCGCAATCACTTCCAGAATCTGCCCCACGAAGTCTACTTTCATAACAGAACAGCAGGGACCTGCCAAAGTTAAACCATTTGACCAGGAGAGCCCTTTTTCGAAGGCATGTGCTCGATATCGTCGCCAAATTTTTTGGGCGAATTTTACGCCCTCTCATTTTCAAAAGTCGATTCCAAAGCAACTAATAGAGCTTTGCGATCGCAATCACTTCCAGAATCTGCAAAAGATATTCTAGTTTCATAACAGAACAGCAGGGACCTGCCAAAGTTAAACCATTTGGCCAGGAGAGCCCTTTTATGCAGACTTTGCCCGATTTCGATACCCAAAATTTTTGCGATTTTCACAGAATTTTTTTCAAAAGCCGATTCCAAAGCAACTAATAGAGCTTTGCGATCGCAATCACTTCTAGAATCTGCCCCACGAAGTCTACTTTCATAACAGAACAGCAGGGACCTGCCAAAGTTAAACCATTTGGCCAGGAGAGCCCTTTTATGCAGACTTTGCCCGATTTCGATACCCAAAATTTTTGCGATTTTCACAGAATTTTTTTCAAAAGCCGATTCCAAAGCAACTAATAGAGCTTTGCGATCGCAATCACTTCCAGAATCTGCCCCACGAAGTCTACTTTCATAACAGAACAGCAGGGACCTGCCAAAGTTAAACCATTTGGCCAGGAGAGCCCTTTTATGAAGGCATGTGCTCGATATCGTCGCCAAATTTTTTGGGCGAATTTTACGCCCTCTCATTTTCAAAAGTCGATTCCGAAGCAACTAATAGAGCTTTGCGATCGCAATCACTTCCAGAATCTGCAAAAGATATTCTAGTTTCATAACAGAACAGCAGGGACCTGCCAAAGTTAAACCATTTGGCCAGGAGAGCCCTTTTATGCAGACTTTGCCCGATTTCGATACCCAAAATTTTTGCGATTTTCACAGAATTTTTTTCAAAAGCCGATTCCAAAGCAACTAATAGAGCTTTGCGATCGCAATCACTTCCAGAATCTGCCCCACGAAGTCTAATTTCATAACAGAACAGCAGGGACCTGCCAAAGTTAAACCATTTGGCCAGGAGAGCCCTTTTATGAAGGCATGTGCTCGATATCGTCGCCAAATTTTTTGGGCGAATTTTACGCCCTCTCATTTTCAAAAGTCGATTCCAAAGCAACTAATAGAGCTTTGCGATCGCAATCACTTCCAGAATCTGCAAAAGATATTCTAGTTTCATAACAGAACAGCAGGGACCTGCCAAAGTTAAACCATTTGGCCAGGAGAGCCCTTTTATGCAGACTTTGCCCGATTTCGATACCCAAAATTTTTGCGATTTTCACAGAATTTTTTTCAAAAGCCGATTCCAAAGCAACTAATAGAGCTTTGCGATCGCAATCACTTCCAGAATCTGCCCCACGAAGTCTACTTTCATAACAGAACAGCAGGGACCTGCCAAAGTTAAACCATTTGGCCAGGAGAGCCCTTTTATGAAGGCATGTGCTCGATATCGTCGCCAAATTTTTTGGGCGAATTTTACGCCCTCTCATTTTCAAAAGTCGATTCCAAAGCAACTAATAGAGCTTTGCGATCGCAATCACTTCCAGAATCTGCAAAAGTTATTCTAGTTTCATAACAGAACAGCAGGGACCTGCCAAAGTTAAACCATTTGGCCAGGAGAGCCCTTTTATGCAGACTTTGCCCGATTTCGATACCCAAAATTTTTGCGATTTTCACAGAATTTTTTTCAAAAGCCGATTCCAAAGCAACTGATAGAGCTTTGCGATCGCAATCACTTCCAGAATCTGCCCCACGAAGTCTACTTTCATAACAGAACAGCAGGGACCTGCCAAAGTTAAACCATTTGGCCAGGAGAGCCCTTTTATGAAGGCATGAGCTCGATATCGTCGCCAAATTTTTTGGGCGAATTTTACGCCCTCTCATTTTTAAAAGTCGATTCCAAAGCAACTAATAGAGCTTTGCGATCGCAATCACTTCCAGAATCTGCAAAAGATATTCTAGTTTCATAACAGAACAGCAGGGACCTGCCAAAGTTAAACCATTTGGCCAGGAGAGCCCTTTTATGCAGACTTTGCCCGATTTCGATACCCAAAATTTTTGCGATTTTCACAGAATTTTTTTCAAAAGCCGATTCCAAAGCAACTAATAGAGCTTTGCGATCGCAATCACTTCCAGAATCTGCCCCACGAAGTCTACTTTCATAACAGAACAGCAGGGACCTGCCAAAGTTAAACCATTTGGCCAGGAGAGCCCTTTTATGAAGGCATGTGCTCGATATCGTCGCCAAATTTTTTGGGCGAATTTTACGCCCTCTCATTTTCAAAAGTCGATTCCGAAGCAACTAATAGAGCTTTGCGATCGCAATCACTTCCAGAATCTGCAAAAGATATTCTAGTTTCATAACAGAACAGCAGGGACCTGCCAAAGTTAAACCATTTGGCCAGGAGAGCCCTTTTATGCTGACTTTGCCCGATTTCGATACCCAAAATTTTTGCGATTTTCACAGAATTTTTTTCAAAAGCCGATTCCAAAGCAACTAATAGAGCTTTGCGATCGCAATCACTTCCAGAATCTGCCCCACGAAGTCTACTTTCATAACAGAACAGCAGGGACCTGCCAAAGTTAAACCATTTGGCCAGGAGAGCCCTTTTATGAAGGCATGTGCTCGATATCGTCGCCAAATTTTTTGGGCGAATTTTACGCCCTCTCATTTTCAAAAGTCGATTCCAAAGCAACTAATAGAGCTTTGCGATCGCAATCACTTCCAGAATCTGCAAAAGATATTCTAGTTTCATAACAGAACAGCAGGGACCTGCCAAAGTTAAACCATTTGGCCAGGAGAGCCCTTTTATGCAGACTTTGCCCGATTTCGATACCCAAAATTTTTGCGATTTGCACAGAATTTTTTTCAAAAGCCGATTCCAAAGCAACTAATAGAGCTTTGCGATCGCAATCACTTCCAGAATCTGCCCCACGAAGTCTACTTTCATAACAGAACAGCAGGGACCTGCCAAAGTTAAACCATTTGGCCAGGAGAGCCCTTTTATGAAGGCATGTGCTCGATATCGTCGCCAAATTTTTTGGGCGAATTTTACGCCCTCTCATTTTCAAAAGTCGATTCCAAAGCAACTAATAGAGCTTTGCGATCGCAATCACTTCCAGAATCTGCAAAAGATATTCTAGTTTCATAACAGAACAGCAGGGACCTGCCAAAGTTAAACCATTTGGCCAGGAGAGCCCTTTTATGCAGACTTTGCCCGATTTCGATACCCAAAATTTTTGCGATTTTCACAGAATTTTTTTCAAAAGCCGATTCCAAAGCAACTAATAGAGCTTTGCGATCGCAATCACTTCCAGAATCTGCCCCACGAAGTCTACTTTCATGACAGAACAGCAGGGACCTGCCAAAGTTAAACCATTTGGCCAGGAGAGCCCTTTTATGAAGGCATGTGCTCGATATCGTCGCCAAATTTTTTGGGCGAATTTTACGCCCTCTCATTTTCAAAAGTCGATTCCAAAGCAACTAATAGAGCTTTGCGATCGCAATCACTTCCAGAATCTGCAAAAGATATTCTAGTTTCATAACAGAACAGCAGGGACCTGCCAAAGTTAAACCATTTGGCCAGGAGAGCCCTTTTATGCAGACTTTGCCCGATTTCGATACCCAAAATTTTTGCGATTTTCACAGAATTTTTTTCAAAAGCCGATTCCAAAGCAACTAATAGAGCTTTGCGATCGCAATCACTTCCAGAATCTGCCCCACGAAGTCTACTTTCATAACAGAACAGCAGGGACCTGCCAAAGTTAAACCATTTGGCCAGGAGAGCCCTTTTATGAAGGCATGTGCTCGATATCGTCGCCAAATTTTTTGGGCGAATTTTACGCCCTCTCATTTTCAAAAGTCGATTCCAAAGCAACTAATAGAGCTTTGCGATCGCAATCACTTCCAGAATCTGCAAAAGATATTCTAGTTTCATAACAGAACAGCAGGGACCTGCCAAAGTTAAACCATTTGGCCAGGAGAGCCCTTTTATGCAGACTTTGCCCGATTTCGATACCCAAAATTTTTGCGATTTTCACAGAATTTTTTTCAAAAGCCGATTCCAAAGCAACTAATAGAGCTTTGCGATCGCAATCACTTCCAGAATCTGCCCCACGAAGTCTACTTTCATAACAGAACAGCAGGGACCTGCCAAAGTTAAACCATTTGGCCAGGAGAGCCCTTTTATGAAGGCATGTGCTCGATATCGTCGCCAAATTTTTTGGGCGAATTTTACGCCCTCTCATTTTCAAAAGTCGATTCCAAAGCAACTAATAGAGCTTTGCGATCGCAATCACTTCCAGAATCTGCAAAAGATATTCTAGTTTCATAACAGAACAGCAGGGACCTGCCAAAGTTAAACCATTTGGCCAGGAGAGCCCTTTTATGCAGACTTTGCCCGATTTCGATACCCAAAATTTTTGCGATTTTCACAGAATTTTTTTCAAAAGCCGATTCCAAAGCAACTAATAGAGCTTTGCGATCGATATCACTTCCAGAATCTGCCCCACGAAGTCTACTTTCATAACAGAACAGCAGGGACCTGACAAAGTTAAACCATTTGGCCAGGAGAGCCCTTTTATGAAGGCATGTGCTCGATATCGTCGCCAAATTTTTTGGGCGAATTTTACGCCCTCTCATTTTCAAAAGTCGATTCCAAAGCAACTAATAGAGCTTTGCGATCGCAATCACTTCCAGAATCTGCAAAAGATATTCTAGTTTCATAACAGAACAGCAGGGACCTGCCAAAGTTAAACCATTTGGCCAGGAGAGCCCTTTTATGCAGACTTTGCCCGATTTCGATACCCAAAATTTTTGCGATTTTCACAGAATTTTTTTCAAAAGCCGATTCCAAAGCAACTAATAGAGCTTTGCGATCGCAATCACTTCCAGAATCTGCCCCACGAAGTCTACTTTCATAACAGAACAGCAGGGACCTGCCAAAGTTAAACCATTTGGCCAGGAGAGCCCTTTTATGAAGGCATGTGCTCGATATCGTCGCCAAATTTTTTGGGCGAATTTTACGCCCTCTCATTTTCAAAAGTCGATTCCAAAGCAACTAATAGAGCTTTGCGATCGCAATCACTTCCAGAATCTGCAAAAGATATTCTAGTTTCATAACAGAACAGCAGGGACCTGCCAAAGTTAAACCATTTGGCCAGGAGAGCCCTTTTATGCAGACTTTGCCCGATTTCGATACCCAAAATTTTTGCGATTTTCACAGAATTTTTTTCAAAAGCCGATTCCAAAGCAACTAATAGAGCTTTGCGATCGATATCACTTCCAGAATCTGCCCCACGAAGTCTACTTTCATAACAGAACAGCAGGGACCTGACAAAGTTAAACCGTTTGGCCAGGAGAGCCCTTTTATGAAGGCATGTGCTCGATATCGTCGCCAAATTTTTTGGGCGAATTTTACGCCCTCTCATTTTCAAAAGTCGATTCCAAAGCAACTAATAGAGCTTTGCGATCGCAATCACTTCCAGAATCTGCAAAAGATATTCTAGTTTCATAACAGAACAGCAGGGACCTGCCAAAGTTAAACCATTTGGCCAGGAGAGCCCTTTTATGCAGACTTTGCCCGATTTCGATACCCAAAATTTTTGCGATTTTCACAGAATTTTTTTCAAAAGCCGATTCCAAAGCAACTAATAGAGCTTTGCGATCGCAATCACTTCCAGAATCTGCCCCACGAAGTCTACTTTCATAACAGAACAGCAGGGACCTGCCAAAGTTAAACCATTTGGCCAGGAGAGCCCTTTTATGAAGGCATGTGCTCGATATCGTCGCCAAATTTTTTGGGCGAATTTTACGCCCTCTCATTTTCAAAAGTCGATTCCAAAGCAACTAATAGAGCTTTGCGATCGCAATCACTTCCAGAATCTGCAAAAGATATTCTAGTTTCATAACAGAACAGCAGGGACCTGCCAAAGTTAAACCATTTGGCCAGGAGAGCCCTTTTATGCAGACTTTGCCCGATTTCGATACCCAAAATTTTTGCGATTTTCACAGAATTTTTTTCAAAAGCCGATTCCAAAGCAACTAATAGAGCTTTGCGATCGCAATCACTTCCAGAATCTGCCCCACGAAGTCTACTTTCATAACAGAACAGCAGGGACCTGCCAAAGTTAAACCATTTGGCCAGGAGAGCCCTTTTATGAAGGCATGTGCTCGATATCGTCGCCAAATTTTTTGGGCGAATTTTACGCCCTCTCATTTTCAAAAGTCGATTCCAAAGCAACTAATAGAGCTTTGCGATCGCAATCCCTTCCAGAATCTGCAAAAGATATTCTAGTTTCATAACAGAACAGCAGGGACCTGCCAAAGTTAAACCATTTGGCCAGGAGAGCCCTTTTATGCAGACTTTGCCCGATTTCGATACCCAAAATTTTTGCGATTTTCACAGAATTTTTTTCAAAAGCCGATTCCAAAGCAACTAATAGAGCTTTGCGATCGCAATCACTTCCAGAATCTGCCCCACGAAGTCTACTTTCATAACAGAACAGCAGGGACCTGCCAAAGTTAAACCATTTGGCCAGGAGAGCCCTTTTATGAAGGCATGTGCTCGATATCGTCGCCAAATTTTTTGGGCGAATTTTACGCCCTCTCATTTTCAAAAGTCGATTCCAAAGCAACTAATAGAGCTTTGCGATCGCAATCACTTCCAGAATCTGCAAAAGATATTCTAGTTTCATAACAGAACAGCAGGGACCTGCCAAAGTTAAACCATTTGGCCAGGAGAGCCCTTTTATGCAGACTTTGCCCGATTTCGATACCCAAAATTTTTGCGATTTTCACAGAATTTTTTTCAAAAGCCGATTCCAAAGCAACTAATAGAGCTTTGCGATCGCAATCACTTCCAGAATCTGCCCCACGAAGTCTACTTTCATAACAGAACAGCAGGGACCTGCCAAAGTTAAACCATTTGGCCAGGAGAGCCATTTTATGAAGGCATGTGCTCGATATCGTCGCCAAATTTTTTGGGCGAATTTTACGCCCTCTCATTTTCAAAAGTCGATTCCAAAGCAACTAATAGAGCTTTGCGATCGCAATCACTTCCAGAATCTGCAAAAGATATTCTAGTTTCATAACAGAACAGCAGGGACCTGCCAAAGTTAAACCATTTGGCCAGGAGAGCCCTTTTATGCAGACTTTGCCCGATTTCGATACCCAAAATTTTTGCGATTTTCACAGAATTTTTTTCAAAAGCCGATTCCAAAGCAACTAATAGAGCTTTGCGATCGCAATCACTTCCAGAATCTGCCCCACGAAGTCTACTTTCATAACAGAACAGCAGGGACCTGCCAAAGTTAAACCATTTGGCCAGGAGAGCCCTTTTATGAAGGCATGTGCTCGATATCGTCGCCAAATTTTTTGGGCGAATTTTACGCCCTCTCATTTTCAAAAGTCGATTCCAAAGCAACTAATAGAGCTTTGCGATCGCAATCACTTCCAGAATCTGCAAAAGATATTCTAGTTTCATAACAGAACAGCAGGGACCTGCCAAAGTTAAACCATTTGGCCAGGAGAGCCCTTTTATGCAGACTTTGCCCGATTTCGATACCCAAAATTTTTGCGATTTTCACAGAATTTTTTTCAAAAGCCGATTCCAAAGCAACTAATAGAGCTTTGCGATCGCAATCACTTCCAGAATCTGCCCCACGAAGTCTACTTTCATAACAGAACAGCAGGGACCTGCCAAAGTTAAACCATTTGGCCAGGAGAGCCCTTTTATGAAGGCATGTGCTCGATATCGTCGCCAAATTTTTTGGGCGAATTTTACGCCCTCTCATTTTCAAAAGTCGATTCCAAAGCAACTAATAGAGCTTTGCGATCGCAATCACTTCCAGAATCTGCAAAAGATATTCTAGTTTCATAACAGAACAGCAGGGACCTGCCAAAGTTAAACCATTTAGCCAGGAGAGCCCTTCTATGCAGAATTTGCCCGATTTCGATACCCAAAATTTTTGCGATTTTCACAGAATTTTTTTCAAAAGCCGATTCCAAAGCAACTAATAGAGCTTTGCGATCGCAATCACTTCCAGAATCTGCCCCACGAAGTCTACTTTCATAACAGAACAGCAGGGACCTGCCAAAGTTAAACCATTTGGCCAGGAGAGCCCTTTTATGAAGGCATGTGCTCGATATCGTCGCCAAATTTTTTGGGCGAATTTTACGCCCTCTCATTTTCAAAAGTCGATTCCAAAGCAACTAATAGAGCTTTGCGATCGCAATCACTTCCAGAATCTGCAAAAGATATTCTAGTTTCATAACAGAACAGCAGGACCTGCCAAAGTTAAACAATTTAGCCAGGAGAGCCCTTTTATGCAGACTTTCCCCGATTTCGATACCCAAAATTTTTGCGATTTTCACAGAATTTTTTTCAAAAGCCGATTCCAAAGCAACTAATAGAGCTTTGCGATCGCAATCACTTCCAGAATCTGCCCCACGAAGTCTACTTTCATAACAGAACAGCAGGGACCTGCCAAAGTTAAACCATTTGGCCAGGAGAGCCCTTTTATGAAGGCATGTGCTCGATATCGTCGCCAAATTTTTTGGGCGAATTTTACGCCCTCTCATTTTCAAAAGTCGATTCCAAAGCAGCTAATAGAGCTTTGCGATCGCAATCACTTCCAGAATCTGCAAAAGATATTCTAGTTTCATAACAGAACAGCAGGGACCTGCCAAAGTTAAACCATTTGGCCAGGAGAGCCCTTTTATGCAGACTTTGCCCGATTTCGATACCCAAAATTTTTGCGATTTTCACAGAATTTTTTTCAAAAGCCGATTCCAAAGCAACTAATAGAGCTTTGCGATCGCAATCACTTCCAGAATCTGCCCCACGAAGTCTACTTTCATAACAGAACAGCAGGGACCTGCCAAAGTTAAACCATTTGGCCAGGAGAGCCCTTTTATGAAGGCATGTGCTCGATATCGTCGCCAAATTTTTTGGGCGAATTTTACGCCCTCTCATTTTCAAAAGTCGATTCCAAAGCAACTAATAGAGCTTTGCGATCGCAATCACTTCCAGAATCTGCAAAAGATATTCTAGTTTCATAACAGAACAGCAGGGACCTGCCAAAGTTAAACCATTTGGCCAGGAGAGCCCTTTTATGCAGACTTTGCCCGATTTCGATACCCAAAATTTTTGCGATTTTCACAGAATTTTTTTCAAAAGCCGATTCCAAAGCAACTAATAGAGCTTTGCGATCGCAATCACTTCCAGAATCTGCCCCACGAAGTCTACTTTCATAACAGAACAGCAGGGACCTGCCAAAGTTAAACCATTTGGCCAGGAGAGCCCTTTTATGAAGGCATGTGCTCGATATCGTCGCCAAATTTTTTGGGCGAATTTTACGCCCTCTCATTTTCAAAAGTCGATTCCAAAACAACTAATAGAGCTTTGCGATCGCAATCACTTCCAGAATCTGCAAAAGATATTCTAGTTTCATAACAGAACAGCAGGGACCTGCCAAAGTTAAACCATTTGGCCAGGAGAGCCCTTTTATGCAGACTTTGCCCGATTTCGATACCCAAAATTTTTGCGATTTTCACAGAATTTTTTTCAAAAGCCGATTCCAAAGCAACTAATAGAGCTTTGCGATCGCAATCACTTCCAGAATCTGCCCCACGAAGTCGACTTTCATAACAGAACAGCAGGGACCTGCCAAAGTTAAACCATTTGGCCAGGAGAGCCCTTTTATGAAGGCATGTGCTCGATATCGTCGCCAAATTTTTTGGGCGAATTTTACGCCCTCTCATTTTCAAAAGTCGATTCCAAAGCAACTAATAGAGCTTTGCGATCGCAATCACTTCCAGAATCTGCAAAAGATATTCTAGTTTCATAACAGAACAGCAGGGACCTGCCAAAGTTAAACCATTTAGCCAGGAGAGCCCTTCTATGCAGAATTTGCCCGATTTCGATACCCAAAATTTTTGCGATTTTCACAGAATTTTTTTCAAAA
The DNA here is from genome assembly GCA_963930645.1 of Salticus scenicus. Taxonomy (NCBI): domain Eukaryota; kingdom Metazoa; phylum Arthropoda; class Arachnida; order Araneae; family Salticidae; genus Salticus; species Salticus scenicus. Next base: position 71,637 of record CAWVNO010002846.1, on the reverse strand, counting down.
GCCGATTCCAAAGCAACTAATAGAGCTTTGCGATCGCAATCACTTCCAGAATCTGCCCCACGAAGTCTACTTTCATAACAGAACAGCAGGGACCTGCCAAAGTTAAACCATTTGGCCAGGAGAGCCCTTTTATGAAGGCATGTGCTCGATATCGTCGCCAAATTTTTTGGGCGAATTTTACGCCCTCTCATTTTCAAAAGTCGATTCCAAAGCAACTAATAGAGCTTTGCGATCGCAATCACTTCCAGAATCTGCAAAAGATATTCTAGTTTCATAACAGAACAGCAGGACCTGCCAAAGTTAAACCATTTAGCCAGGAGAGCCCTTTTATGCAGACTTTCCCCGATTTCGATACCCAAAATTTTTGCGATTTTCACAGAATTTTTTTCAAAAGCCGATTCCAAAGCAACTAATAGAGCTTTGCGATCGCAATCACTTCCAGAATCTGCAAAAGATATTCTAGTTTCATAACAGAACAGCAGGGACCTGCCAAAGTTAAACCATTTGGCCAGGAGAGCCCTTTTATGCAGACTTTGCCCGATTTCGATACCCAAAATTTTTGCGATTTTCACAGAATTTTTTTCAAAAGCCGATTCCAAAGCAACTAATAGAGCTTTGCGATCGCAATCACTTCCAGAATCTGCCCCACGAAGTCTACTTTCATAACAGAACAGCAGGGACCTGCCAAAGTTAAACCATTTGGCCAGGAGAGCCCTTTTATGAAGGCATGTGCTCGATATCGTCGCCAAATTTTTTGGGCGAATTTTACGCCCTCTCATTTTCAAAAGTCGATTCCAAAGCAGCTAATAGAGCTTTGCGATCGCAATCACTTCCAGAATCTGCAAAAGATATTCTAGTTTCATAACAGAACAGCAGGGACCTGCCAAAGTTAAACCATTTGGCCAGGAGAGCCCTTTTATGAAGGCATGTGCTCGATATCGTCGCCAAATTTTTTGGGCGAATTTTACGCCCTCTCATTTTCAAAAGTCGATTCCAAAGCAACTAATAGAGCTTTGCGATCGCAATCACTTCCAGAATCTGCAAAAGATATTCTAGTTTCATAACAGAACAGCAGGACCTGCCAAAGTTAAACCATTTAGCCAGGAGAGCCCTTTTATGCAGACTTTCCCCGATTTCGATACCCAAAATTTTTGCGATTTTCACAGAATTTTTTTCAAAAGCCGATTCCAAAGCAACTAATAGAGCTTTGCGATCGCAATCACTTCCAGAATCTGCAAAAGATATTCTAGTTTCATAACAGAACAGCAGGGACCTGCCAAAGTTAAACCATTTGGCCAGGAGAGCCCTTTTATGCAGACTTTGCCCGATTTCGATACCCAAAATTTTTGCGATTTTCACAGAATTTTTTTCAAAAGCCGATTCCAAAGCAACTAATAGAGCTTTGCGATCGCAATCACTTCCAGAATCTGCCCCACGAAGTCTACTTTCATAACAGAACAGCAGGGACCTGCCAAAGTTAAACCATTTGGCCAGGAGAGCCCTTTTATGAAGGCATGTGCTCGATATCGTCGCCAAATTTTTTGGGCGAATTTTACGCCCTCTCATTTTCAAAAGTCGATTCCAAAGCAGCTAATAGAGCTTTGCGATCGCAATCACTTCCAGAATCTGCAAAAGATATTCTAGTTTCATAACAGAACAGCAGGGACCTGCCAAAGTTAAACCATTTGGCCAGGAGAGCCCTTTTATGCAGACTTTGCCCGATTTCGATACCCAAAATTTTTGCGATTTTCACAGAATTTTTTTCAAAAGCCGATTCCAAAGCAACTAATAGAGCTTTGCGATCGCAATCACTTCCAGAATCTGCCCCACGAAGTCTACTTTCATAACAGAACAGCAGGGACCTGCCAAAGTTAAACCATTTGGCCAGGAGAGCCCTTTTATGAAGGCATGTGCTCGATATCGTCGCCAAATTTTTTGGGCGAATTTTACGCCCTCTCATTTTCAAAAGTCGATTCCAAAGCAACTAATAGAGCTTTGCGATCGCAATCACTTCCAGAATCTGCAAAAGATATTCTAGTTTCATAACAGAACAGCAGGGACCTGCCAAAGTTAAACCATTTGGCCAGGAGAGCCCTTTTATGCAGACTTTGCCCGATTTCGATACCCAAAATTTTTGCGATTTTCACAGAATTTTTTTCAAAAGCCGATTCCAAAGCAACTAATAGAGCTTTGCGATCGCAATCACTTCCAGAATCTGCCCCACGAAGTCTACTTTCATAACAGAACAGCAGGGACCTGCCAAAGTTAAACCATTTGGCCAGGAGAGCCCTTTTATGAAGGCATGTGCTCGATATCGTCGCCAAATTTTTTGGGCGAATTTTACGCCCTCTCATTTTCAAAAGTCGATTCCAAAACAACTAATAGAGCTTTGCGATCGCAATCACTTCCAGAATCTGCAAAAGATATTCTAGTTTCATAACAGAACAGCAGGGACCTGCCAAAGTTAAACCATTTGGCCAGGAGAGCCCTTTTATGCAGACTTTGCCCGATTTCGATACCCAAAATTTTTGCGATTTTCACAGAATTTTTTTCAAAAGCCGATTCCAAAGCAACTAATAGAGCTTTGCGATCGCAATCACTTCCAGAATCTGCCCCACGAAGTCGACTTTCATAACAGAACAGCAGGGACCTGCCAAAGTTAAACCATTTGGCCAGGAGAGCCCTTTTATGAAGGCATGTGCTCGATATCGTCGCCAAATTTTTTGGGCGAATTTTACGCCCTCTCATTTTCAAAAGTCGATTCCAAAGCAACTAATAGAGCTTTGCGATCGCAATCACTTCCAGAATCTGCAAAAGATATTCTAGTTTCATAACAGAACAGCAGGGACCTGCCAAAGTTAAACCATTTAGCCAGGAGAGCCCTTCTATGCAGAATTTGCCCGATTTCGATACCCAAAATTTTTGCGATTTTCACAGAATTTTTTTCAAAAGCCGATTCCAAAGCAACTAATAGAGCTTTGCGATCGCAATCACTTCCAGAATCTGCCCCACGAAGTCTACTTTCATAACAGAACAGCAGGGACCTGCCAAAGTTAAACCATTTGGCCAGGAGAGCCCTTTTATGAAGGCATGTGCTCGATATCGTCGCCAAATTTTTTGGGCGAATTTTACGCCCTCTCATTTTCAAAAGTCGATTCCAAAGCAACTAATAGAGCTTTGCGATCGCAATCACTTCCAGAATCTGCAAAAGATATTCTAGTTTCATAACAGAACAGCAGGACCTGCCAAAGTTAAACCATTTAGCCAGGAGAGCCCTTTTATGCAGACTTTCCCCGATTTCGATACCCAAAATTTTTGCGATTTTCACAGAATTTTTTTCAAAAGCCGATTCCAAAGCAACTAATAGAGCTTTGCGATCGCAATCACTTCCAGAATCTGCCCCACGAAGTCTACTTTCATAACAGAACAGCAGGGACCTGCCAAAGTTAAACCATTTGGCCAGGAGAGCCCTTTTATGAAGGCATGTGCTCGATATCGTCGCCAAATTTTTTGGGCGAATTTTACGCCCTCTCATTTTCAAAAGTCGATTCCAAAGCAGCTAATAGAGCTTTGCGATCGCAATCACTTCCAGAATCTGCAAAAGATATTCTAGTTTCATAACAGAACAGCAGGGACCTGCCAAAGTTAAACCATTTGGCCAGGAGAGCCCTTTTATGCAGACTTTGCCCGATTTCGATACCCAAAATATTTGCGATTTTCACAGAATTTTTTTCAAAAGCCGATTCCAAAGCAACTAATAGAGCTTTGCGATCGCAATCACTTCCAGAATCTGCCCCACGAAGTCTACTTTCATAACAGAACAGCAGGGACCTGCCAAAGTTAAACCATTTGGCCAGGAGAGCCCTTTTATGAAGGCATGTGCTCGATATCGTCTCCAAATTTTTTGGGCGAATTTTACGCCCTCTCATTTTCAAAAGTCGATTCCAAAGCAACTAATAGAGCTTTGCGATCGCAATCACTTCCAGAATCTGCAAAAGATATTCTAGTTTCAAAACAGAACAGCAGGGACCTGCCAAAGTTAAACCATTTGGCCAGGAGAGCCCTTTTATGCAGACTTTGCCCGATTTCGATACCCAAAATTTTTGCGATTTTCACAGAATTTTTTTCAAAAGCCGATTCCAAAGCAACTAATAGAGCTTTGCGATCGCAATCACTTCCAGAATCTGCCCCACGAAGTCTACTTTCATAACAGAACAGCAGGGACCTGCCAAAGTTAAACCATTTGGCCAGGAGAGCCCTTTTATGAAGGCATGTGCTCGATATCGTCGCCAAATTTTTTGGGCGAATTTTACGCCCTCTCATTTTCAAAAGTCGATTCCAAAGCAACTAATAGAGCTTTGCGATCGCAATCACTTCCAGAATCTGCAAAAGATATTCTAGTTTCATAACAGAACAGCAGGGACCTGCCAAAGTTAAACCATTTGGCCAGGAGAGCCCTTTTATGCAGACTTTGCCCGATTTCGATACCCAAAATTTTTGCGATTTTCACAGAATTTTTTTCAAAAGCCGATTCCAAAGCAACTAATAGAGCTTTGCGATCGCAATCACTTCCAGAATCTGCCCCACGAAGTCTACTTTCATAACAGAACAGCAGGGACCTGCAAAAGTTAAACCATTTGGCCAGGAGAGCCCTTTTATGAAGGCATGTGCTCGATATCGTCGCCAAATTTTTTGGGCGAATTTTACGCCCTCTCATTTTCAAAAGTCGATTCCAAAGCAACTAATAGAGCTTTGCGATCGCAATCACTTCCAGAATCTGCAAAAGATATTCTAGTTTCATAACAGAACAGCAGGGACCTGCCAAAGTTAAACCATTTGGCGAGGAGAGCCCTTTTATGCAGACTTTGCCCGATTTCGATACCCAAAATTTTTGCGATTTTCACAGAATTTTTTTCAAAAGCCGATTCCAAAGCAACTAATAGAGCTTTGCGATCGCAATCACTTCCAGAATCTGCCCCACGAAGTCTACTTTCATAACAGAACAGCAGGGACCTGCCAAAGTTAAACCATTTGGCCAGGAGAGCCCTTTTATGAAGGCATGTGCTCGATATCGTCGCCAAATTTTTTGGGCGAATTTTACGCCCTCTCATTTTCAAAAGTCGATTCCAAAGCAACTAATAGAGCTTTGCGATCGCAATCACTTCCAGAATCTGCAAAAGATATTCTAGTTTCATAACAGAACAGCAGGGACCTGCCAAAGTTAAACCATTTGGCCAGGAGAGCCCTTTTATGCAGACTTTGCCCGATTTCGATACCCAAAATTTTTGCGATTTTCACAGAATTTTTTTCAAAAGCCGATTCCAAAGAAACTAATAGAGCTTTGCGATCGCAATCACTTCCAGAATCTGCCCCACGAAGTCGACTTTCATAACAGAACAGCAGGGACCTGCCAAAGTTAAACCATTTGGCCAGGAGAGCCCTTTTATGAAGGCATGTGCTCGATATCGTCGCCAAATTTTTTGGGCGAATTTTACGCCCTCTCATTTTCAAAAGTCGATTCCAAAGCAACTAATAGAGCTTTGCGATCGCAATCACTTCCAGAATCTGCAAAAGATATTCTAGTTTCATAACAGAACAGCAGGGACCTGCCAAAGTTAAACCATTTGGCCAGGAGAGCCCTTTTATGCAGACTTTGCCCGATTTCGATACCCAAAATTTTTGCGATTTTCACAGAATTTTTTTCAAAAGCCGATTCCAAAGCAACTAATAGAGCTTTGCGATCGCAATCACTTCCAGAATCTGCCCCACGAAGTCTACTTTCATAACAGAACAGCAGGGACCTGCCAAAGTTAAACCATTTGGCCAGGAGAGCCCTTTTATGAAGGCATGTGCTCGATATCGTCGCCAAATTTTTTGGGCGAATTTTACGCCCTCTCATTTTCAAAAGTCGATTCCAAAGCAACTAATAGAGCTTTGCGATCGCAATCACTTCCAGAATCTGCAAAAGATATTCTAGTTTCATAACAGAACAGCAGGGACCTGCCAAAGTTAAACCATTTGGCCAGGAGAGCCCTTTTATGCAGACTTTGCCCGATTTCGATACCCAAAATTTTTGCGATTTTCACAGAATTTTTTTCAAAAGCCGATTCCAAAGCAACTAATAGAGCTTTGCGATCGCAATCACTTCCAGAATCTGCCCCACGAAGTCTACTTTCATAACAGAACAGCAGGGACCTGCCAAAGTTAAACCATTTGGCCAGGAGAGCCCTTTTATGAAGGCATGTGCTCGATATCGTCGCCAAATTTTTTGGGCGAATTTTACGCCCTCTCATTTTCAAAAGTCGATTCCAAAGCAACTAATAGAGCTTTGCGATCGCAATCACTTCCAGAATCTGCAAAAGATATTCTAGTTTCAAAACAGAACAGCAGGGACCTGCCAAAGTTAAACCATTTGGCCAGGAGAGCCCTTTTATGCAGACTTTGCCCGATTTCGATACCCAAAATTTTTGCGATTTTCACAGAATTTTTTTCAAAAGCCGATTCCAAAGCAACTAATAGAGCTTTGCGATCGCAATCACTTCCAGAATCTGCCCCACGAAGTCTACTTTCATAACAGAACAGCAGGGACCTGCCAAAGTTAAACCATTTGGCCAGGAGAGCCCTTTTATGAAGGCATGTGCTCGATATCGTCGCCAAATTTTTTGGGCGAATTTTACGCCCTCTCATTTTCAAAAGTCGATTCCAAAGCAACTAATAGAGCTTTGCGATCGCAATCACTTCCAGAATCTGCAAAAGATATTCTAGTTTCATAACAGAACAGCAGGGACCTGCCAAAGTTAAACCATTTGGCGAGGAGAGCCCTTTTATGCAGACTTTGCCCGATTTCGATACCCAAAATTTTTGCGATTTTCACAGAATTTTTTTCAAAAGCCGATTCCAAAGCAACTAATAGAGCTTTGCGATCGCAATCACTTCCAGAATCTGCCCCACGAAGTCTACTTTCATAACAGAACAGCAGGGACCTGCCAAAGTTAAACCATTTGGCCAGGAGAGCCCTTTTATGAAGGCATGTGCTCGATATCGTCGCCAAATTTTTTGGGCGAATTTTACGCCCTCTCATTTTCAAAAGTCGATTCCAAAGCAACTAATAGAGCTTTGCGATCGCAATCACTTCCAGAATCTGCAAAAGATATTCTAGTTTCATAACAGAACAGCAGGACCTGCCAAAGTTAAACCATTTAGCCAGGAGAGCCCTTTTATGCAGACTTTCCCCGATTTCGATACCCAAAATTTTTGCGATTTTCACAGAATTTTTTTCAAAAGCCGATTCCAAAGCAACTAATAGAGCTTTGCGATCGCAATCACTTCCAGAATCTGCCCCACGAAGTCTACTTTCATAACAGAACAGCAGGGACCTGCCAAAGTTAAACCATTTGGCCAGGAGAGCCCTTTTATGAAGGCATGTGCTCGATATCGTCGCCAAATTTTTTGGGCGAATTTTACGCCCTCTCATTTTCAAAAGTCGATTCCAAAGCAGCTAATAGAGCTTTGCGATCGCAATCACTTCCAGAATCTGCAAAAGATATTCTAGTTTCATAACAGAACAGCAGGGACCTGCCAAAGTTAAACCATTTGGCCAGGAGAGCCCTTTTATGCAGACTTTGCCCGATTTCGATACCCAAAATTTTTGCGATTTTCACAGAATTTTTTTCAAAAGCCGATTCCAAAGCAACTAATAGAGCTTTGCGATCGCAATCACTTCCAGAATCTGCCCCACGAAGTCTACTTTCATAACAGAACAGCAGGGACCTGCCAAAGTTAAACCATTTGGCCAGGAGAGCCCTTTTATGAAGGCATGTGCTCGATATCGTCGCCAAATTTTTTGGGCGAATTTTACGCCCTCTCATTTTCAAAAGTCGATTCCAAAGCAACTAATAGAGCTTTGCGATCGCAATCACTTCCAGAATCTGCAAAAGATATTCTAGTTTCATAACAGAACAGCAGGGACCTGCCAAAGTTAAACCATTTGGCCAGGAGAGCCCTTTTATGCAGACTTTGCCCGATTTCGATACCCAAAATATTTGCGATTTTCACAGAATTTTTTTCAAAAGCCGATTCCAAAGCAACTAATAGAGCTTTGCGATCGCAATCACTTCCAGAATCTGCCCCACGAAGTCTACTTTCATAACAGAACAGCAGGGACCTGCCAAAGTTAAACCATTTGGCCAGGAGAGCCCTTTTATGAAGGCATGTGCTCGATATCGTCTCCAAATTTTTTGGGCGAATTTTACGCCCTCTCATTTTCAAAAGTCGATTCCAAAGCAACTAATAGAGCTTTGCGATCGCAATCACTTCCAGAATCTGCAAAAGATATTCTAGTTTCAAAACAGAACAGCAGGGACCTGCCAAAGTTAAACCATTTGGCCAGGAGAGCCCTTTTATGCAGACTTTGCCCGATTTCGATACCCAAAATTTTTGCGATTTTCACAGAATTTTTTTCAAAAGCCGATTCCAAAGCAACTAATAGAGCTTTGCGATCGCAATCACTTCCAGAATCTGCCCCACGAAGTCTACTTTCATAACAGAACAGCAGGGACCTGCCAAAGTTAAACCATTTGGCCAGGAGAGCCCTTTTATGAAGGCATGTGCTCGATATCGTCGCCAAATTTTTTGGGCGAATTTTACGCCCTCTCATTTTCAAAAGTCGATTCCAAAGCAACTAATAGAGCTTTGCGATCGCAATCACTTCCAGAATCTGCAAAAGATATTCTAGTTTCATAACAGAACAGCAGGGACCTGCCAAAGTTAAACCATTTGGCCAGGAGAGCCCTTTTATGCAGACTTTGCCCGATTTCGATACCCAAAATTTTTGCGATTTTCACAGAATTTTTTTCAAAAGCCGATTCCAAAGCAACTAATAGAGCTTTGCGATCGCAATCACTTCCAGAATCTGCCCCACGAAGTCTACTTTCATAACAGAACAGCAGGGACCTGCAAAAGTTAAACCATTTGGCCAGGAGAGCCCTTTTATGAAGGCATGTGCTCGATATCGTCGCCAAATTTTTTGGGCGAATTTTACGCCCTCTCATTTTCAAAAGTCGATTCCAAAGCAACTAATAGAGCTTTGCGATCGCAATCACTTCCAGAATCTGCAAAAGATATTCTAGTTTCATAACAGAACAGCAGGGACCTGCCAAAGTTAAACCATTTGGCGAGGAGAGCCCTTTTATGCAGACTTTGCCCGATTTCGATACCCAAAATTTTTGCGATTTTCACAGAATTTTTTTCAAAAGCCGATTCCAAAGCAACTAATAGAGCTTTGCGATCGCAATCACTTCCAGAATCTGCCCCACGAAGTCTACTTTCATAACAGAACAGCAGGGACCTGCCAAAGTTAAACCATTTGGCCAGGAGAGCCCTTTTATGAAGGCATGTGCTCGATATCGTCGCCAAATTTTTTGGGCGAATTTTACGCCCTCTCATTTTCAAAAGTCGATTCCAAAGCAACTAATAGAGCTTTGCGATCGCAATCACTTCCAGAATCTGCAAAAGATATTCTAGTTTCATAACAGAACAGCAGGGACCTGCCAAAGTTAAACCATTTGGCCAGGAGAGCCCTTTTATGCAGACTTTGCCCGATTTCGATACCCAAAATTTTTGCGATTTTCACAGAATTTTTTTCAAAAGCCGATTCCAAAGAAACTAATAGAGCTTTGCGATCGCAATCACTTCCAGAATCTGCCCCACGAAGTCGACTTTCATAACAGAACAGCAGGGACCTGCCAAAGTTAAACCATTTGGCCAGGAGAGCCCTTTTATGAAGGCATGTGCTCGATATCGTCGCCAAATTTTTTGGGCGAATTTTACGCCCTCTCATTTTCAAAAGTCGATTCCAAAGCAACTAATAGAGCTTTGCGATCGCAATCACTTCCAGAATCTGCAAAAGATATTCTAGTTTCATAACAGAACAGCAGGGACCTGCCAAAGTTAAACCATTTGGCCAGGAGAGCCCTTTTATGCAGACTTTGCCCGATTTCGATACCCAAAATTTTTGCGATTTTCACAGAATTTTTTTCAAAAGCCGATTCCAAAGCAACTAATAGAGCTTTGCGATCGCAATCACTTCCAGAATCTGCCCCACGAAGTCTACTTTCATAACAGAACAGCAGGGACCTGCCAAAGTTAAACCATTTGGCCAGGAGAGCCCTTTTATGAAGGCATGTGCTCGATATCGTCGCCAAATTTTTTGGGCGAATTTTACGCCCTCTCATTTTCAAAAGTCGATTCCAAAGCAACTAATAGAGCTTTGCGATCGCAATCACTTCCAGAATCTGCAAAAGATATTCTAGTTTCATAACAGAACAGCAGGGACCTGCCAAAGTTAAACCATTTGGCCAGGAGAGCCCTTTTATGCAGACTTTGCCCGATTTCGATACCCAAAATTTTTGCGATTTTCACAGAATTTTTTTCAAAAGCCGATTCCAAAGCAACTAATAGAGCTTTGCGATCGCAATCACTTCCAGAATCTGCCCCACGAAGTCTACTTTCATAACAGAACAGCAGGGACCTGCCAAAGTTAAACCATTTGGCCAGGAGAGCCCTTTTATGAAGGCATGTGCTCGATATCGTCGCCAAATTTTTTGGGCGAATTTTACGCCCTCTCATTTTCAAAAGTCGATTCCAAAGCAACTAATAGAGCTTTGCGATCGCAATCACTTCCAGAATCTGCAAAAGATATTCTAGTTTCAAAACAGAACAGCAGGGACCTGCCAAAGTTAAACCATTTGGCCAGGAGAGCCCTTTTATGCAGACTTTGCCCGATTTCGATACCCAAAATTTTTGCGATTTTCACAGAATTTTTTTCAAAAGCCGATTCCAAAGCAACTAATAGAGCTTTGCGATCGCAATCACTTCCAGAATCTGCCCCACGAAGTCTACTTTCATAACAGAACAGCAGGGACCTGCCAAAGTTAAACCATTTGGCCAGGAGAGCCCTTTTATGAAGGCATGTGCTCGATATCGTCGCCAAATTTTTTGGGCGAATTTTACGCCCTCTCATTTTCAAAAGTCGATTCCAAAGCAACTAATAGAGCTTTGCGATCGCAATCACTTCCAGAATCTGCAAAAGATATTCTAGTTTCATAACAGAACAGCAGGGACCTGCCAAAGTTAAACCATTTGGCGAGGAGAGCCCTTTTATGCAGACTTTGCCCGATTTCGATACCCAAAATTTTTGCGATTTTCACAGAATTTTTTTCAAAAGCCGATTCCAAAGCAACTAATAGAGCTTTGCGATCGCAATCACTTCCAGAATCTGCCCCACGAAGTCTACTTTCATAACAGAACAGCAGGGACCTGCCAAAGTTAAACCATTTGGCCAGGAGAGCCCTTTTATGAAGGCATGTGCTCGATATCGTCGCCAAATTTTTTGGGCGAATTTTACGCCCTCTCATTTTCAAAAGTCGATTCCAAAGCAACTAATAGAGCTTTGCGATCGCAATCACTTCCAGAATCTGCAAAAGATATTCTAGTTTCATAACAGAACAGCAGGGACCTGCCAAAGTTAAACCATTTGGCCAGGAGAGCCCTTTTATGCAGACTTTGCCCGATTTCGATACCCAAAATTTTTGCGATTTTCACAGAATTTTTTTCAAAAGCCGATTCCAAAGAAACTAATAGAGCTTTGCGATCGCAATCACTTCCAGAATCTGCCCCACGAAGTCGACTTTCATAACAGAACAGCAGGGACCTGCCAAAGTTAAACCATTTGGCCAGGAGAGCCCTTTTATGAAGGCATGTGCTCGATATCGTCGCCAAATTTTTTGGGCGAATTTTACGCCCTCTCATTTTCAAAAGTCGATTCCAAAGCAACTAATAGAGCTTTGCGATCGCAATCACTTCCAGAATCTGCAAAAGATATTCTAGTTTCATAACAGAACAGCAGGGACCTGCCAAAGTTAAACCATTTGGCCAGGAGAGCCCTTTTATGCAGACTTTGCCCGATTTCGATACCCAAAATTTTTGCGATTTTCACAGAATTTTTTTCAAAAGCCGATTCCAAAGCAACTAATAGAGCTTTGCGATCGCAATCACTTCCAGAATCTGCCCCACGAAGTCTACTTTCATAACAGAACAGCAGGGACCTGCCAAAGTTAAACCATTTGGCCAGGAGAGCCCTTTTATGAAGGCATGTGCTCGATATCGTCGCCAAATTTTTTGGGCGAATTTTACGCCCTCTCATTTTCAAAAGTCGATTCCAAAGCAACTAATAGAGCTTTGCGATCGCAATCACTTCCAGAATCTGCAAAAGATATTCTAGTTTCATAACAGAACAGCAGGGACCTGCCAAAGTTAAACCATTTGGCCAGGAGAGCCCTTTTATGCAGACTTTGCCCGATTTCGATACCCAAAATTTTTGCGATTTTCACAGAATTTTTTTCAAAAGCCGATTCCAAAGCAACTAATAGAGCTTTGCGATCGCAATCACTTCCAGAATCTGCCCCACGAAGTCTACTTTCATAACAGAACAGCAGGGACCTGCCAAAGTTAAACCATTTGGCCAGGAGAGCCCTTTTATGAAGGCATGTGCTCGATATCGTCGCCAAATTTTTTGGGCGAATTTTACGCCCTCTCATTTTCAAAAGTCGATTCCAAAGCAACTAATAGAGCTTTGCGATCGCAATCACTTCCAGAATCTGCAAAAGATATTCTAGTTTCATAACAGAACAGCAGGGACCTGCCAAAGTTAAACCATTTGGCCAGGAGAGCCCTTTTATGCAGACTTTGCCCGATTTCGATACCCAAAATTTTTGCGATTTTCACAGAATTTTTTTCAAAAGCCGATTCCAAAGCAACTAATAGAGCTTTGCGATCGCAATCACTTCCAGAATCTGCCCCACGAAGTCGACTTTCATAACAGAACAGCAGGGACCTGCCAAAGTTAAACCATTTGGCCAGGAGAGCCCTTTTATGAAGGCATGTGCTCGATATCGTCGCCAAATTTTTTGGGCGAATTTTACGCCCTCTCATTTTCAAAAGTCGATTCCAAAGCAACTAATAGAGCTTTGCGATCGCAATCACTTCCAGAATCTGCAAAAGATATTCTAGTTTCATAACAGAACAGCAGGGACCTGCCAAAGTTAAACCATTTGGCCAGGAGAGCCCTTTTATGCAGACTTTGCCCGATTTCGATACCCAAAATTTTTGCGATTTTCACAGAATTTTTTTCAAAAGCCGATTCCAAAGCAACTAATAGAGCTTTGCGATCGCAATCACTTCCAGAATCTGCCCCACGAAGTCTACTTTCATAACAGAACAGCAGGGACCTGCCAAAGTTAAACCATTTGGCCAGGAGAGCCCTTTTATGAAGGCATGTGCTCGATATCGTCGCCAAATTTTTTGGGCGAATTTTACGCCCTCTCATTTTCAAAAGTCGATTCCAAAGCAACTAATAGAGCTTTGCGATCGCAATCACTTCCAGAATCTGCAAAAGATATTCTAGTTTCATAACAGAACAGCAGGGACCTGCCAAAGTTAAACCATTTGGCCAGGAGAGCCCTTTTATGCAGACTTTGCCCGATTTCGATACCCAAAATTTTTGCGATTTTCACAGAATTTTTTTCAAAAGCCGATTCCAAAGCAACTAATAGAGCTTTGCGATCGCAATCACTTCCAGAATCTGCCCCACGAAGTCTACTTTCATAACAGAACAGCAGGGACCTGCCAAAGTTAAACCATTTGGCCAGGAGAGCCCTTTTATGAAGGCATGTGCTCGATATCGTCGCCAAATTTTTTGGGCGAATTTTACGCCCTCTCATTTTCAAAAGTCGATTCCAAAGCAACTAATAGAGCTTTGCGACCGCAATCACTTCCAGAATCTGCAAAAGATATTCTAGTTTCATAACAGAAAAGCAGGGACCTGCCAAAGTTAAACCATTTGGCCAGGAGAGCCCTTTTATGCAGACTTTGCCCGATTTCGATACCCAAAATTTTTGCGATTTTCACAGAATTTTTTTCAAAAGCCGATTCCAAAGCAACTAATAGAGCTTTGCGATCGCAATCACTTCCAGAATCTGCCCCACGAAGTCTACTTTCATAACAGAACAGCAGGGACCTGCCAAAGTTAAACCATTTGGCCAGGAGAGCCCTTTTATGAAGGCATGTGCTCGATATCGTCGCCAAATTTTTTGGGCGAATTTTACGCCCTCTCATTTTCAAAAGTCGATTCCAAAGCAACTAATAGAGCTTTGCGATCGCAATCACTTCCAGAATCTGCAAAAGATATTCTAGTTTCATAACAGAACAGCAGGGACCTGCCAAAGTTAAACCATTTGGCCAGGAGAGCCCTTTTATGCAGACTTTGCCCGATTTCGATACCCAAAATTTTTGCGATTTTCACAGAATTTTTTTCAAAAGCCGATTCCAAAGAAACTAATAGAGCTTTGCGATCGCAATCACTTCCAGAATCTGCCCCACGAAGTCGACTTTCATAACAGAACAGCAGGGACCTGCCAAAGTTAAACCATTTGGCCAGGAGAGCCCTTTTATGAAGGCATGTGCTCGATATCGTCGCCAAATTTTTTGGGCGAATTTTACGCCCTCTCATTTACAAAAGTCGATTCCAAAGCAACTAATAGAGCTTTGCGATCGCAATCACTTCCAGAATCTGCAAAAGATATTCTAGTTTCATAACAGAACAGCAGGGACCTGCCAAAGTTAAACCATTTGGCCAGGAGAGCCCTTTTATGCAGACTTTGCCCGATTTCGATACCCAAAATTTTTGCGATTTTCACAGAATTTTTTTCAAAAGCCGATTCCAAAGCAACTAATAGAGCTTTGCGATCGCAATCACTTCCAGAATCTGCCCCACGAAGTCGACTTTCATAACAGAACAGCAGGGACCTGCCAAAGTTAAACCATTTGGCCAGGAGAGCCCTTTTATGAAGGCATGTGCTCGATATCGTCGCCAAATTTTTTGGGCGAATTTTACGCCCTCTCATTTTCAAAAGTCGATTCCAAAGCAACTAATAGAGCTTTGCGATCGCAATCACTTCCAGAATCTGCAAAAGATATTCTAGTTTCATAACAGAACAGCAGGGACCTGCCAAAGTTAAACCATTTGGCCAGGAGAGCCCTTTTATGCAGACTTTGCCCGATTTCGATACCCAAAATTTTTGCGATTTTCACAGAATTTTTTTCAAAAGCCGATTCCAAAGCAACTAATAGAGC
Organism: Salticus scenicus; assembly: GCA_963930645.1. Taxonomy (NCBI): domain Eukaryota; kingdom Metazoa; phylum Arthropoda; class Arachnida; order Araneae; family Salticidae; genus Salticus; species Salticus scenicus. The sequence continues at coordinate 56,448 of CAWVNO010002846.1, read as the reverse complement.
TTTGCGATCGCAATCACTTCCAGAATCTGCCCCACGAAGTCTACTTTCATAACAGAACAGCAGGGACCTGCCAAAGTTAAACCATTTGGCCAGGAGAGCCCTTTTATGAAGGCATGTGCTCGATATCGTCGCCAAATTTTTTGGGCGAATTTTACGCCCTCTCATTTTCAAAAGTCGATTCCAAAGCAACTAATAGAGCTTTGCGATCGCAATCACTTCCAGAATCTGCAAAAGATATTCTAGTTTTATAACAGAACAGCAGGGACCTGCCAAAGTTAAACCATTTGGCCAGGAGAGCCCTTTTATGCAGACTTTGCCCGATTTCGATACCCAAAATTTTTGCGATTTTCACAGAATTTTTTTCAAAAGCCGATTCCAAAGCAACTAATAGAGCTTTGCGATCGCAATCACTTCCAGAATCTGCCCCACGAAGTCTACTTTCATAACAGAACAGCAGGGACCTGCCAAAGTTAAACCATTTGGCCAGGAGAGCCCTTTTATGAAGGCATGTGCTCGATATCGTCGCCAAATTTTTTGGGCGAATTTTACGCCCTCTCATTTTCAAAAGTCGATTCCAAAGCAACTAATAGAGCTTTGCGATCGCAATCACTTCCAGAATCTGCAAAAGATATTCTAGTTTCAAAACAGAACAGCAGGGACCTGCCAAAGTTAAACCATTTGGCCAGGAGAGCCCTTTTATGCAGACTTTGCCCGATTTCGATACCCAAAATTTTTGCGATTTTCACAGAATTTTTTTCAAAAGCCGATTCCAAAGCAACTAATAGAGCTTTGCGATCGCAATCACTTCCAGAATCTGCCCCACGAAGTCTACTTTCATAACAGAACAGCAGGGACCTGCCAAAGTTAAACCATTTGGCCAGGAGAGCCCTTTTATGAAGGCATGTGCTCGATATCGTCGCCAAATTTTTTGGGCGAATTTTACGCCCTCTCATTTTCAAAAGTCGATTCCAAAGCAACTAATAGAGCTTTGCGATCGCAATCACTTCCAGAATCTGCAAAAGATATTCTAGTTTCATAACAGAACAGCAGGGACCTGCCAAAGTTAAACCATTTGGCCAGGAGAGCCCTTTTATGCAGACTTTGCCCGATTTCGATACCCAAAATTTTTGCGATTTTCACAGAATTTTTTTCAAAAGCCGATTCCAAAGCAACTAATAGAGCTTTGCGATCGCAATCACTTCCAGAATCTGCCCCACGAAGTCTACTTTCATAACAGAACAGCAGGGACCTGCAAAAGTTAAACCATTTGGCCAGGAGAGCCCTTTTATGAAGGCATGTGCTCGATATCGTCGCCAAATTTTTTGGGCGAATTTTACGCCCTCTCATTTTCAAAAGTCGATTCCAAAGCAACTAATAGAGCTTTGCGATCGCAATCACTTCCAGAATCTGCAAAAGATATTCTAGTTTCATAACAGAACAGCAGGGACCTGCCAAAGTTAAACCATTTGGCGAGGAGAGCCCTTTTATGCAGACTTTGCCCGATTTCGATACCCAAAATTTTTGCGATTTTCACAGAATTTTTTTCAAAAGCCGATTCCAAAGCAACTAATAGAGCTTTGCGATCGCAATCACTTCCAGAATCTGCCCCACGAAGTCTACTTTCATAACAGAACAGCAGGGACCTGCCAAAGTTAAACCATTTGGCCAGGAGAGCCCTTTTATGAAGGCATGTGCTCGATATCGTCGCCAAATTTTTTGGGCGAATTTTACGCCCTCTCATTTTCAAAAGTCGATTCCAAAGCAACTAATAGAGCTTTGCGATCGCAATCACTTCCAGAATCTGCAAAAGATATTCTAGTTTCATAACAGAACAGCAGGGACCTGCCAAAGTTAAACCATTTGGCCAGGAGAGCCCTTTTATGCAGACTTTGCCCGATTTCGATACCCAAAATTTTTGCGATTTTCACAGAATTTTTTTCAAAAGCCGATTCCAAAGAAACTAATAGAGCTTTGCGATCGCAATCACTTCCAGAATCTGCCCCACGAAGTCGACTTTCATAACAGAACAGCAGGGACCTGCCAAAGTTAAACCATTTGGCCAGGAGAGCCCTTTTATGAAGGCATGTGCTCGATATCGTCGCCAAATTTTTTGGGCGAATTTTACGCCCTCTCATTTTCAAAAGTCGATTCCAAAGCAACTAATAGAGCTTTGCGATCGCAATCACTTCCAGAATCTGCAAAAGATATTCTAGTTTCATAACAGAACAGCAGGGACCTGCCAAAGTTAAACCATTTGGCCAGGAGAGCCCTTTTATGCAGACTTTGCCCGATTTCGATACCCAAAATTTTTGCGATTTTCACAGAATTTTTTTCAAAAGCCGATTCCAAAGCAACTAATAGAGCTTTGCGATCGCAATCACTTCCAGAATCTGCCCCACGAAGTCTACTTTCATAACAGAACAGCAGGGACCTGCCAAAGTTAAACCATTTGGCCAGGAGAGCCCTTTTATGAAGGCATGTGCTCGATATCGTCGCCAAATTTTTTGGGCGAATTTTACGCCCTCTCATTTTCAAAAGTCGATTCCAAAGCAACTAATAGAGCTTTGCGATCGCAATCACTTCCAGAATCTGCAAAAGATATTCTAGTTTCATAACAGAACAGCAGGGACCTGCCAAAGTTAAACCATTTGGCCAGGAGAGCCCTTTTATGCAGACTTTGCCCGATTTCGATACCCAAAATTTTTGCGATTTTCACAGAATTTTTTTCAAAAGCCGATTCCAAAGCAACTAATAGAGCTTTGCGATCGCAATCACTTCCAGAATCTGCCCCACGAAGTCTACTTTCATAACAGAACAGCAGGGACCTGCCAAAGTTAAACCATTTGGCCAGGAGAGCCCTTTTATGAAGGCATGTGCTCGATATCGTCGCCAAATTTTTTGGGCGAATTTTACGCCCTCTCATTTTCAAAAGTCGATTCCAAAGCAACTAATAGAGCTTTGCGATCGCAATCACTTCCAGAATCTGCAAAAGATATTCTAGTTTCAAAACAGAACAGCAGGGACCTGCCAAAGTTAAACCATTTGGCCAGGAGAGCCCTTTTATGCAGACTTTGCCCGATTTCGATACCCAAAATTTTTGCGATTTTCACAGAATTTTTTTCAAAAGCCGATTCCAAAGCAACTAATAGAGCTTTGCGATCGCAATCACTTCCAGAATCTGCCCCACGAAGTCTACTTTCATAACAGAACAGCAGGGACCTGCCAAAGTTAAACCATTTGGCCAGGAGAGCCCTTTTATGAAGGCATGTGCTCGATATCGTCGCCAAATTTTTTGGGCGAATTTTACGCCCTCTCATTTTCAAAAGTCGATTCCAAAGCAACTAATAGAGCTTTGCGATCGCAATCACTTCCAGAATCTGCAAAAGATATTCTAGTTTCATAACAGAACAGCAGGGACCTGCCAAAGTTAAACCATTTGGCGAGGAGAGCCCTTTTATGCAGACTTTGCCCGATTTCGATACCCAAAATTTTTGCGATTTTCACAGAATTTTTTTCAAAAGCCGATTCCAAAGCAACTAATAGAGCTTTGCGATCGCAATCACTTCCAGAATCTGCCCCACGAAGTCTACTTTCATAACAGAACAGCAGGGACCTGCCAAAGTTAAACCATTTGGCCAGGAGAGCCCTTTTATGAAGGCATGTGCTCGATATCGTCGCCAAATTTTTTGGGCGAATTTTACGCCCTCTCATTTTCAAAAGTCGATTCCAAAGCAACTAATAGAGCTTTGCGATCGCAATCACTTCCAGAATCTGCAAAAGATATTCTAGTTTCATAACAGAACAGCAGGACCTGCCAAAGTTAAACCATTTAGCCAGGAGAGCCCTTTTATGCAGACTTTCCCCGATTTCGATACCCAAAATTTTTGCGATTTTCACAGAATTTTTTTCAAAAGCCGATTCCAAAGCAACTAATAGAGCTTTGCGATCGCAATCACTTCCAGAATCTGCCCCACGAAGTCTACTTTCATAACAGAACAGCAGGGACCTGCCAAAGTTAAACCATTTGGCCAGGAGAGCCCTTTTATGAAGGCATGTGCTCGATATCGTCGCCAAATTTTTTGGGCGAATTTTACGCCCTCTCATTTTCAAAAGTCGATTCCAAAGCAGCTAATAGAGCTTTGCGATCGCAATCACTTCCAGAATCTGCAAAAGATATTCTAGTTTCATAACAGAACAGCAGGGACCTGCCAAAGTTAAACCATTTGGCCAGGAGAGCCCTTTTATGCAGACTTTGCCCGATTTCGATACCCAAAATTTTTGCGATTTTCACAGAATTTTTTTCAAAAGCCGATTCCAAAGCAACTAATAGAGCTTTGCGATCGCAATCACTTCCAGAATCTGCCCCACGAAGTCTACTTTCATAACAGAACAGCAGGGACCTGCCAAAGTTAAACCATTTGGCCAGGAGAGCCCTTTTATGAAGGCATGTGCTCGATATCGTCGCCAAATTTTTTGGGCGAATTTTACGCCCTCTCATTTTCAAAAGTCGATTCCAAAGCAACTAATAGAGCTTTGCGATCGCAATCACTTCCAGAATCTGCAAAAGATATTCTAGTTTCATAACAGAACAGCAGGGACCTGCCAAAGTTAAACCATTTGGCCAGGAGAGCCCTTTTATGCAGACTTTGCCCGATTTCGATACCCAAAATATTTGCGATTTTCACAGAATTTTTTTCAAAAGCCGATTCCAAAGCAACTAATAGAGCTTTGCGATCGCAATCACTTCCAGAATCTGCCCCACGAAGTCTACTTTCATAACAGAACAGCAGGGACCTGCCAAAGTTAAACCATTTGGCCAGGAGAGCCCTTTTATGAAGGCATGTGCTCGATATCGTCTCCAAATTTTTTGGGCGAATTTTACGCCCTCTCATTTTCAAAAGTCGATTCCAAAGCAACTAATAGAGCTTTGCGATCGCAATCACTTCCAGAATCTGCAAAAGATATTCTAGTTTCAAAACAGAACAGCAGGGACCTGCCAAAGTTAAACCATTTGGCCAGGAGAGCCCTTTTATGCAGACTTTGCCCGATTTCGATACCCAAAATTTTTGCGATTTTCACAGAATTTTTTTCAAAAGCCGATTCCAAAGCAACTAATAGAGCTTTGCGATCGCAATCACTTCCAGAATCTGCCCCACGAAGTCTACTTTCATAACAGAACAGCAGGGACCTGCCAAAGTTAAACCATTTGGCCAGGAGAGCCCTTTTATGAAGGCATGTGCTCGATATCGTCGCCAAATTTTTTGGGCGAATTTTACGCCCTCTCATTTTCAAAAGTCGATTCCAAAGCAACTAATAGAGCTTTGCGATCGCAATCACTTCCAGAATCTGCAAAAGATATTCTAGTTTCATAACAGAACAGCAGGGACCTGCCAAAGTTAAACCATTTGGCCAGGAGAGCCCTTTTATGCAGACTTTGCCCGATTTCGATACCCAAAATTTTTGCGATTTTCACAGAATTTTTTTCAAAAGCCGATTCCAAAGCAACTAATAGAGCTTTGCGATCGCAATCACTTCCAGAATCTGCCCCACGAAGTCTACTTTCATAACAGAACAGCAGGGACCTGCAAAAGTTAAACCATTTGGCCAGGAGAGCCCTTTTATGAAGGCATGTGCTCGATATCGTCGCCAAATTTTTTGGGCGAATTTTACGCCCTCTCATTTTCAAAAGTCGATTCCAAAGCAACTAATAGAGCTTTGCGATCGCAATCACTTCCAGAATCTGCAAAAGATATTCTAGTTTCATAACAGAACAGCAGGGACCTGCCAAAGTTAAACCATTTGGCGAGGAGAGCCCTTTTATGCAGACTTTGCCCGATTTCGATACCCAAAATTTTTGCGATTTTCACAGAATTTTTTTCAAAAGCCGATTCCAAAGCAACTAATAGAGCTTTGCGATCGCAATCACTTCCAGAATCTGCCCCACGAAGTCTACTTTCATAACAGAACAGCAGGGACCTGCCAAAGTTAAACCATTTGGCCAGGAGAGCCCTTTTATGAAGGCATGTGCTCGATATCGTCGCCAAATTTTTTGGGCGAATTTTACGCCCTCTCATTTTCAAAAGTCGATTCCAAAGCAACTAATAGAGCTTTGCGATCGCAATCACTTCCAGAATCTGCAAAAGATATTCTAGTTTCATAACAGAACAGCAGGGACCTGCCAAAGTTAAACCATTTGGCCAGGAGAGCCCTTTTATGCAGACTTTGCCCGATTTCGATACCCAAAATTTTTGCGATTTTCACAGAATTTTTTTCAAAAGCCGATTCCAAAGAAACTAATAGAGCTTTGCGATCGCAATCACTTCCAGAATCTGCCCCACGAAGTCGACTTTCATAACAGAACAGCAGGGACCTGCCAAAGTTAAACCATTTGGCCAGGAGAGCCCTTTTATGAAGGCATGTGCTCGATATCGTCGCCAAATTTTTTGGGCGAATTTTACGCCCTCTCATTTTCAAAAGTCGATTCCAAAGCAACTAATAGAGCTTTGCGATCGCAATCACTTCCAGAATCTGCAAAAGATATTCTAGTTTCATAACAGAACAGCAGGGACCTGCCAAAGTTAAACCATTTGGCCAGGAGAGCCCTTTTATGCAGACTTTGCCCGATTTCGATACCCAAAATTTTTGCGATTTTCACAGAATTTTTTTCAAAAGCCGATTCCAAAGCAACTAATAGAGCTTTGCGATCGCAATCACTTCCAGAATCTGCCCCACGAAGTCTACTTTCATAACAGAACAGCAGGGACCTGCCAAAGTTAAACCATTTGGCCAGGAGAGCCCTTTTATGAAGGCATGTGCTCGATATCGTCGCCAAATTTTTTGGGCGAATTTTACGCCCTCTCATTTTCAAAAGTCGATTCCAAAGCAACTAATAGAGCTTTGCGATCGCAATCACTTCCAGAATCTGCAAAAGATATTCTAGTTTCATAACAGAACAGCAGGGACCTGCCAAAGTTAAACCATTTGGCCAGGAGAGCCCTTTTATGCAGACTTTGCCCGATTTCGATACCCAAAATTTTTGCGATTTTCACAGAATTTTTTTCAAAAGCCGATTCCAAAGCAACTAATAGAGCTTTGCGATCGCAATCACTTCCAGAATCTGCCCCACGAAGTCTACTTTCATAACAGAACAGCAGGGACCTGCCAAAGTTAAACCATTTGGCCAGGAGAGCCCTTTTATGAAGGCATGTGCTCGATATCGTCGCCAAATTTTTTGGGCGAATTTTACGCCCTCTCATTTTCAAAAGTCGATTCCAAAGCAACTAATAGAGCTTTGCGATCGCAATCACTTCCAGAATCTGCAAAAGATATTCTAGTTTCAAAACAGAACAGCAGGGACCTGCCAAAGTTAAACCATTTGGCCAGGAGAGCCCTTTTATGCAGACTTTGCCCGATTTCGATACCCAAAATTTTTGCGATTTTCACAGAATTTTTTTCAAAAGCCGATTCCAAAGCAACTAATAGAGCTTTGCGATCGCAATCACTTCCAGAATCTGCCCCACGAAGTCTACTTTCATAACAGAACAGCAGGGACCTGCCAAAGTTAAACCATTTGGCCAGGAGAGCCCTTTTATGAAGGCATGTGCTCGATATCGTCGCCAAATTTTTTGGGCGAATTTTACGCCCTCTCATTTTCAAAAGTCGATTCCAAAGCAACTAATAGAGCTTTGCGATCGCAATCACTTCCAGAATCTGCAAAAGATATTCTAGTTTCATAACAGAACAGCAGGGACCTGCCAAAGTTAAACCATTTGGCGAGGAGAGCCCTTTTATGCAGACTTTGCCCGATTTCGATACCCAAAATTTTTGCGATTTTCACAGAATTTTTTTCAAAAGCCGATTCCAAAGCAACTAATAGAGCTTTGCGATCGCAATCACTTCCAGAATCTGCCCCACGAAGTCTACTTTCATAACAGAACAGCAGGGACCTGCCAAAGTTAAACCATTTGGCCAGGAGAGCCCTTTTATGAAGGCATGTGCTCGATATCGTCGCCAAATTTTTTGGGCGAATTTTACGCCCTCTCATTTTCAAAAGTCGATTCCAAAGCAACTAATAGAGCTTTGCGATCGCAATCACTTCCAGAATCTGCAAAAGATATTCTAGTTTCATAACAGAACAGCAGGGACCTGCCAAAGTTAAACCATTTGGCCAGGAGAGCCCTTTTATGCAGACTTTGCCCGATTTCGATACCCAAAATTTTTGCGATTTTCACAGAATTTTTTTCAAAAGCCGATTCCAAAGAAACTAATAGAGCTTTGCGATCGCAATCACTTCCAGAATCTGCCCCACGAAGTCGACTTTCATAACAGAACAGCAGGGACCTGCCAAAGTTAAACCATTTGGCCAGGAGAGCCCTTTTATGAAGGCATGTGCTCGATATCGTCGCCAAATTTTTTGGGCGAATTTTACGCCCTCTCATTTTCAAAAGTCGATTCCAAAGCAACTAATAGAGCTTTGCGATCGCAATCACTTCCAGAATCTGCAAAAGATATTCTAGTTTCATAACAGAACAGCAGGGACCTGCCAAAGTTAAACCATTTGGCCAGGAGAGCCCTTTTATGCAGACTTTGCCCGATTTCGATACCCAAAATTTTTGCGATTTTCACAGAATTTTTTTCAAAAGCCGATTCCAAAGCAACTAATAGAGCTTTGCGATCGCAATCACTTCCAGAATCTGCCCCACGAAGTCTACTTTCATAACAGAACAGCAGGGACCTGCCAAAGTTAAACCATTTGGCCAGGAGAGCCCTTTTATGAAGGCATGTGCTCGATATCGTCGCCAAATTTTTTGGGCGAATTTTACGCCCTCTCATTTTCAAAAGTCGATTCCAAAGCAACTAATAGAGCTTTGCGATCGCAATCACTTCCAGAATCTGCAAAAGATATTCTAGTTTCATAACAGAACAGCAGGGACCTGCCAAAGTTAAACCATTTGGCCAGGAGAGCCCTTTTATGCAGACTTTGCCCGATTTCGATACCCAAAATTTTTGCGATTTTCACAGAATTTTTTTCAAAAGCCGATTCCAAAGCAACTAATAGAGCTTTGCGATCGCAATCACTTCCAGAATCTGCCCCACGAAGTCTACTTTCATAACAGAACAGCAGGGACCTGCCAAAGTTAAACCATTTGGCCAGGAGAGCCCTTTTATGAAGGCATGTGCTCGATATCGTCGCCAAATTTTTTGGGCGAATTTTACGCCCTCTCATTTTCAAAAGTCGATTCCAAAGCAACTAATAGAGCTTTGCGATCGCAATCACTTCCAGAATCTGCAAAAGATATTCTAGTTTCATAACAGAACAGCAGGGACCTGCCAAAGTTAAACCATTTGGCCAGGAGAGCCCTTTTATGCAGACTTTGCCCGATTTCGATACCCAAAATTTTTGCGATTTTCACAGAATTTTTTTCAAAAGCCGATTCCAAAGCAACTAATAGAGCTTTGCGATCGCAATCACTTCCAGAATCTGCCCCACGAAGTCGACTTTCATAACAGAACAGCAGGGACCTGCCAAAGTTAAACCATTTGGCCAGGAGAGCCCTTTTATGAAGGCATGTGCTCGATATCGTCGCCAAATTTTTTGGGCGAATTTTACGCCCTCTCATTTTCAAAAGTCGATTCCAAAGCAACTAATAGAGCTTTGCGATCGCAATCACTTCCAGAATCTGCAAAAGATATTCTAGTTTCATAACAGAACAGCAGGGACCTGCCAAAGTTAAACCATTTGGCCAGGAGAGCCCTTTTATGCAGACTTTGCCCGATTTCGATACCCAAAATTTTTGCGATTTTCACAGAATTTTTTTCAAAAGCCGATTCCAAAGCAACTAATAGAGCTTTGCGATCGCAATCACTTCCAGAATCTGCCCCACGAAGTCTACTTTCATAACAGAACAGCAGGGACCTGCCAAAGTTAAACCATTTGGCCAGGAGAGCCCTTTTATGAAGGCATGTGCTCGATATCGTCGCCAAATTTTTTGGGCGAATTTTACGCCCTCTCATTTTCAAAAGTCGATTCCAAAGCAACTAATAGAGCTTTGCGATCGCAATCACTTCCAGAATCTGCAAAAGATATTCTAGTTTCATAACAGAACAGCAGGGACCTGCCAAAGTTAAACCATTTGGCCAGGAGAGCCCTTTTATGCAGACTTTGCCCGATTTCGATACCCAAAATTTTTGCGATTTTCACAGAATTTTTTTCAAAAGCCGATTCCAAAGCAACTAATAGAGCTTTGCGATCGCAATCACTTCCAGAATCTGCCCCACGAAGTCTACTTTCATAACAGAACAGCAGGGACCTGCCAAAGTTAAACCATTTGGCCAGGAGAGCCCTTTTATGAAGGCATGTGCTCGATATCGTCGCCAAATTTTTTGGGCGAATTTTACGCCCTCTCATTTTCAAAAGTCGATTCCAAAGCAACTAATAGAGCTTTGCGACCGCAATCACTTCCAGAATCTGCAAAAGATATTCTAGTTTCATAACAGAAAAGCAGGGACCTGCCAAAGTTAAACCATTTGGCCAGGAGAGCCCTTTTATGCAGACTTTGCCCGATTTCGATACCCAAAATTTTTGCGATTTTCACAGAATTTTTTTCAAAAGCCGATTCCAAAGCAACTAATAGAGCTTTGCGATCGCAATCACTTCCAGAATCTGCCCCACGAAGTCTACTTTCATAACAGAACAGCAGGGACCTGCCAAAGTTAAACCATTTGGCCAGGAGAGCCCTTTTATGAAGGCATGTGCTCGATATCGTCGCCAAATTTTTTGGGCGAATTTTACGCCCTCTCATTTTCAAAAGTCGATTCCAAAGCAACTAATAGAGCTTTGCGATCGCAATCACTTCCAGAATCTGCAAAAGATATTCTAGTTTCATAACAGAACAGCAGGGACCTGCCAAAGTTAAACCATTTGGCCAGGAGAGCCCTTTTATGCAGACTTTGCCCGATTTCGATACCCAAAATTTTTGCGATTTTCACAGAATTTTTTTCAAAAGCCGATTCCAAAGAAACTAATAGAGCTTTGCGATCGCAATCACTTCCAGAATCTGCCCCACGAAGTCGACTTTCATAACAGAACAGCAGGGACCTGCCAAAGTTAAACCATTTGGCCAGGAGAGCCCTTTTATGAAGGCATGTGCTCGATATCGTCGCCAAATTTTTTGGGCGAATTTTACGCCCTCTCATTTACAAAAGTCGATTCCAAAGCAACTAATAGAGCTTTGCGATCGCAATCACTTCCAGAATCTGCAAAAGATATTCTAGTTTCATAACAGAACAGCAGGGACCTGCCAAAGTTAAACCATTTGGCCAGGAGAGCCCTTTTATGCAGACTTTGCCCGATTTCGATACCCAAAATTTTTGCGATTTTCACAGAATTTTTTTCAAAAGCCGATTCCAAAGCAACTAATAGAGCTTTGCGATCGCAATCACTTCCAGAATCTGCCCCACGAAGTCGACTTTCATAACAGAACAGCAGGGACCTGCCAAAGTTAAACCATTTGGCCAGGAGAGCCCTTTTATGAAGGCATGTGCTCGATATCGTCGCCAAATTTTTTGGGCGAATTTTACGCCCTCTCATTTTCAAAAGTCGATTCCAAAGCAACTAATAGAGCTTTGCGATCGCAATCACTTCCAGAATCTGCAAAAGATATTCTAGTTTCATAACAGAACAGCAGGGACCTGCCAAAGTTAAACCATTTGGCCAGGAGAGCCCTTTTATGCAGACTTTGCCCGATTTCGATACCCAAAATTTTTGCGATTTTCACAGAATTTTTTTCAAAAGCCGATTCCAAAGCAACTAATAGAGCTTTGCGATCGCAATCACTTCCAGAATCTGCCCCACGAAGTCTACTTTCATAACAGAACAGCAGGGACCTGCCAAAGTTAAACCATTTGGCCAGGAGAGCCCTTTTATGAAGGCATGTGCTCGATATCGTCGCCAAATTTTTTGGGCGAATTTTACGCCCTCTCATTTTCAAAAGTCGATTCCAAAGCAACTAATAGAGCTTTGCGATCGCAATCACTTCCAGAATCTGCAAAAGATATTCTAGTTTTATAACAGAACAGCAGGGACCTGCCAAAGTTAAACCATTTGGCCAGGAGAGCCCTTTTATGCAGACTTTGCCCGATTTCGATACCCAAAATTTTTGCGATTTTCACAGAATTTTTTTCAAAAGCCGATTCCAAAGCAACTAATAGAGCTTTGCGATCGCAATCACTTCCAGAATCTGCCCCACGAAGTCTACTTTCATAACAGAACAGCAGGGACCTGCCAAAGTTAAACCATTTGGCCAGGAGAGCCCTTTTATGAAGGCATGTGCTCGATATCGTCGCCAAATTTTTTGGGCGAATTTTACGCCCTCTCATTTTCAAAAGTCGATTCCAAAGCAACTAATAGAGCTTTGCGATCGCAATCACTTCCAGAATCTGCAAAAGATATTCTAGTTTCAAAACAGAACAGCAGGGACCTGCCAAAGTTAAACCATTTGGCCAGGAGAGCCCTTTTATGCAGACTTTGCCCGATTTCGATACCCAAAATTTTTGCGATTTTCACAGAATTTTTTTCAAAAGCCGATTCCAAAGCAACTAATAGAGCTTTGCGATCGCAATCACTTCCAGAATCTGCCCCACGAAGTCTACTTTCATAACAGAACAGCAGGGACCTGCCAAAGTTAAACCATTTGGCCAGGAGAGCCCTTTTATGAAGGCATGTGCTCGATATCGTCGCCAAATTTTTTGGGCGAATTTTACGCCCTCTCATTTTCAAAAGTCGATTCCAAAGCAACTAATAGAGCTTTGCGATCGCAATCACTTCCAGAATCTGCAAAAGATATTCTAGTTTCATAACAGAACAGCAGGGACCTGCCAAAGTTAAACCATTTGGCCAGGAGAGCCCTTTTATGCAGACTTTGCCCGATTTCGATACCCAAAATTTTTGCGATTTTCACAGAATTTTTTTCAAAAGCCGATTCCAAAGAAACTAATAGAGCTTTGCGATCGCAATCACTTCCAGAATCTGCCCCACGAAGTCGACTTTCATAACAGAACAGCAGGGACCTGCCAAAGTTAAACCATTTGGCCAGGAGAGCCCTTTTATGAAGGCATGTGCTCGATATCGTCGCCAAATTTTTTGGGCGAATTTTACGCCCTCTCATTTTCAAAAGTCGATTCCAAAGCAACTAATAGAGCTTTGCGATCGCAATCACTTCCAGAATCTGCAAAAGATATTCTAGTTTCATAACAGAACAGCAGGGACCTGCCAAAGTTAAACCATTTGGCCAGGAGAGCCCTTTTATGCAGACTTTGCCCGATTTCGATACCCAAAATTTTTGCGATTTTCACAGAATTTTTTTCAAAAGCCGATTCCAAAGCAACTAATAGAGCTTTGCGATCGCAATCACTTCCAGAATCTGCCCCACGAAGTCTACTTTCATAACAGAACAGCAGGGACCTGCCAAAGTTAAACCATTTGGCCAGGAGAGCCCTTTTATGAAGGCATGTGCTCGATATCGTCGCCAAATTTTTTGGGCGAATTTTACGCCCTCTCATTTTCAAAAGTCGATTCCAAAGCAACTAATAGAGCTTTGCGATCGCAATCACTTCCAGAATCTGCAAAAGATATTCTAGTTTCATAACAGAACAGCAGGGACCTGCCAAAGTTAAACCATTTGGCCAGGAGAGCCCTTTTATGCAGACTTTGCCCGATTTCGATACCCAAAATTTTTGCGATTTTCACAGAATTTTTTTCAAAAGCCGATTCCAAAGCAACTAATAGAGCTTTGCGATCGCAATCACTTCCAGAATCTGCCCCACGAAGTCTACTTTCATAACAGAACAGCAGGGACCTGCCAAAGTTAAACCATTTGGCCAGGAGAGCCCTTTTATGAAGGCATGTGCTCGATATCGTCGCCAAATTTTTTGGGCGAATTTTACGCCCTCTCATTTTCAAAAGTCGATTCCAAAGCAACTAATAGAGCTTTGCGATCGCAATCACTTCCAGAATCTGCAAAAGATATTCTAGTTTCAAAACAGAACAGCAGGGACCTGCCAAAGTTAAACCATTTGGCCAGGAGAGCCCTTTTATGCAGACTTTGCCCGATTTCGATACCCAAAATTTTTGCGATTTTCACAGAATTTTTTTCAAAAGCCGATTCCAAAGCAACTAATAGAGCTTTGCGATCGCAATCACTTCCATAATCTGCCCCACGAAGTCTACTTTCATAACAGAACAGCAGGGACCTGCCAAAGTTAAACCATTTGGCCAGGAGAGCCCTTTTATGAAGGCATGTGCTCGATATCGTCGCCAAATTTTTTGGGCGAATTTTACGCCCTCTCATTTTCAAAAGTCGATTCCAAAGCAACTAATAGAGCTTTGCGATCGCAATCACTTCCAGAATCTGCAAAGGATATTCTAGTTTCATAACAGAACAGCAGGGACCTGCCAAAGTTAAACCATTTGGCCAGGAGAGCCCTTTTATGCAGACTTTGCCCGATTTCGATACCCAAAATTTTTGCGATTTTCACAGAATTTTTTTCAAAAGCCGATTCCAAAGCAACTAATAGAGCTTTGCGATCGCAATCACTTCCAGAATCTGCCCCACGAAGTCTACTTTCATAACAGAACAGCAGGGACCTGCCAAAGTTAAACCATTTGGCCAGGAGAGCCCTTTTATGAAGGCATGTGCTCGATATCGTCGCCAAATTTTTTGGGCGAATTTTACGCCTTCTCATTTTCAAAAGTCGATTCCAAAGCAACTAATAGAGCTTTGCGATCGCAATCACTTCCAGAATCTGCAAAAGATATTCTAGTTTCATAACAGAACAGCAGGGACCTGCCAAAGTTAAACCATTTGGCCAGGAGAGCCCTTTTATGCAGACTTTGCCCGATTTCGATACCCAAAATTTTTGCGATTTTCACAGAATTTTTTTCAAAAGCCGATTCCAAAGCAACTAATAGAGCTTTGCGATCGCAATCACTTCGAGAATCTGCCCCACGAAGTCTACTTTCATAACAGAACAGCAGGGACCTGCCAAAGTTAAACCATTTGGCCAGGAGAGCCCTTTTATGAAGGCATGTGCTCGATATCGTCGCCAAATTTTTTGGGCGAATTTTACGCCCTCTCATTTTCAAAAGTCGATTCCAAAGCAACTAATAGAGCTTTGCGACCGCAATCACTTCCAGAATCTGCAAAAGATATTCTAGTTTCAAAACAGAACAGCAGGGACCTGCCAAAGTTAAACCATTTGGCCAGGAGAGCCCTTTTATGCAGACTTTGCCCGATTTCGATACCCAAAATTTTTGCGATTTTCACAGAATTTTTTTCAAAAGCCGATTCCAAAGCAACTAATAGAGCTTTGCGATCGCAATCACTTCCAGAATCTGCCCCACGAAGTCTACTTTCATAACAGAACAGCAGGGACCTGCCAAAGTTAAACCATTTGGCCAGGAGAGCCCTTTTATGAAGGCATGTGCTCGATATCGTCGCCTAATTTTTTGGGCGAATTTTACGCCCTCTCATTTTCAAAAGTCGATTCCAAAGCAACTAATAGAGCTTTGCGATCGCAATCACTTCCAGAATCTGCAAAAGATATTCTAGTTTCATAACAGAACAGCAGGGACCTGCCAAAGTTAAACCATTTGGCCAGGAGAGCCCTTTTATGCAGACTTTGCCCGATTTCGATACCCAAAATTTTTGCGATTTTCACAGAATTTTTTTCAAAAGCCGATTCCAAAGCAACTAATAGAGCTTTGCGATCGCAATCACTTCCAGAATCTGCCCCACGAAGTCTACTTTCATAACAGAACAGCAGGGACCTGCCAAAGTTAAACCATTTGGCCAGGAGAGCCCTTTTATGAAGGCATGTGCTCGATATCGTCGCCAAATTTTTTGGGCGAATTTTACGCCCTCTCATTTTCAAAAGTCGATTCCAAAGCAACTAATAGAGCTTTGCGATCGCAATCACTTCCAGAATCTGCAAAAGATATTCTAGTTTCATAACAGAACAGCAGGGACCTGCCAAAGTTAAACCATTTGGCCAGGAGAGCCCTTTTATGCAGACTTTGCCCGATTTCGATACCCAAAATTTTTGCGATTTTCACAGAATTTTTTTCAAAAGCCGATTCCAAAGCAACTAATAGAGCTTTGCGATCGCAATCACTTCCAGAATCTGCCCCACGAAGTCTACTTTCATAACAGAACAGCAGGGACCTGCCAAAGTTAAACCATTTGGCCAGGAGAGCCCTTTTATGAAGGCATGTGCTCGATATCGTCGCCAAATTTTTTGGGCGAATTTTACGCCCTCTCATTTTCAAAAGTCGATTCCAAAGCAACTAATAGAGCTTTGCGATCGCAATCACTTCCAGAATCTGCAAAAGATATTCTAGTTTCATAACAGAACAGCAGGGACCTGCCAAAGTTAAACCATTTGGCCAGGAGAGCCCTTTTACGCAGACTTTGCCCGATTTCGATACCCAAAATTTTTGCGATTTTCACAGAATTTTTTTCAAAAGCCGATTCCAAAGCAACTAATAGAGCTTTGCGATCGCAATCACTTCCAGAATCTGCCCCACGAAGTCTACTTTCATAACAGAACAGCAGGGACCTGCCAAAGTTAAACCATTTGGCCAGGAGAGCCCTTTTATGAAGGCATGTGCTCGATATCGTCGCCAAATTTTTTGGGCGAATTTTACGCCCTCTCATTTTCAAAAGTCGATTCCAAAGCAACTAATAGAGCTTTGCGATCGCAATCACTTCCAGAATCTGCAAAAGATATACTAGTTTCAAAACAGAACAGCAGGGACCTGCCAAAGTTAAACCATTTGGCCAGGAGAGCCCTTTTATGCAGACTTTGCCCGATTTCGATACCCAAAATTTTTGCGATTTTCACAGAATTTTTTTCAAAAGCCGATTCCAAAGCAACTAATAGAGCTTTGCGATCGCAATCACTTCCAGAATCTGCCCCACGAAGTCGACTTTCATAACAGAACAGCAGGGACCTGCCAAAGTTAAACCATTTGGCCAGGAGAGCCCTTTTATGAAGGCATGTGCTCGATATCGTCGCCAAATTTTTTGGGCGAATTTTACGCCCTCTCATTTTCAAAAGTCGATTCCAAAGCAACTAATAGAGCTTTGCGATCGCAATCACTTCCAGAATCTGCAAAAGATATTCTAGTTTCATAACAGAACAGCAGGGACCTGCCAAAGTTAAACCATTTGGCCAGGAGAGCCCTTTTATGCAGACTTTGCCCGATTTCGATACCCAAAATTTTTGCGATTTTCACAGAATTTTTTTCAAAAGCCGATTCCAAAGCAACTAATAGAGCTTTGCGATCGCAATCACTTCCAGAATCTGCCCCACGAAGTCTACTTTCATAACAGAACAGCAGGGACCTGCCAAAGTTAAACCATTTGGCCAGGAGAGCCCTTTTATGAAGGCATGTGCTCGATATCGTCGCCAAATTTTTTGGGCGAATTTTACGCCCTCTCATTTTCAAAAGTCGATTCCAAAGCAACTAATAGAGCTTTGCGATCGCAATCACTTCCAGAATCTGCAAAAGATATTCTAGTTTCATAACAGAACAGCAGGGACCTGCCAAAGTTAAACCATTTGGCCAGGAGAGCCCTTTTATGCAGACTTTGCCCGATTTCGATACCCAAAATTTTTGCGATTTTCACAGAATTTTTTTCAAAAGCCGATTCCAAAGCAACTAATAGAGCTTTGCGATCGCAATCACTTCCAGAATCTGCCCCACGAAGTCTACTTTCATAACAGAACAGCAGGGACCTGCCAAAGTTAAACTATTTGGCCAGGAGAGCCCTTTTATGAAGGCATGTGCTCGATATCGTCGCCAAATTTTTTGGGCGAATTTTACGCCCTCTCATTTTCAAAAGTCGATTCCAAAGCAACTAATAGAGCTTTGCGATCGCAATCACTTCCAGAATCTGCAAAAGATATTCTAGTTTCATAACAGAACAGCAGGGACCTGCCAAAGTTAAACCATTTGGCCAGGAGAGCCCTTTTATGCAGACTTTGCCCGATTTCGATACCCAAAATTTTTGCGATTTTCACAGAATTTTTTTCAAAAGCCGATTCCAAAGCAACTAATAGAGCTTTGCGATCGCAATCACTTCGAGAATCTGCCCCACGAAGTCTACTTTCATAACAGAACAGCAGGGACCTGCCAAAGTTAAACCATTTGGCCAGGAGAGCCCTTTTATGAAGGCATGTGCTCGATATCGTCGCCAAATTTTTTGGGCGAATTTTACGCCCTCTCATTTTCAAAAGTCGATTCCAAAGCAACTAATAGAGCTTTGCGACCGCAATCACTTCCAGAATCTGCAAAAGATATTCTAGTTTCAAAACAGAACAGCAGGGACCTGCCAAAGTTAAACCATTTGGCCAGGAGAGCCCTTTTATGCAGACTTTGCCCGATTTCGATACCCAAAATTTTTGCGATTTTCACAGTATTTTTTTCAAAAGCCGATTCCAAAGCAACTAATAGAGCTTTAAGATCGCAATCACTTCCAGAATCTGCCCCACGAAGTCTACTTTCATAACAGAACAGCAGGGACCTGCCAAAGTTAAACCATTTGGCCAGGAGAGCCCTTTTATGAAGGCATGTGCTCGATATCGTCGCCAAATTTTTTGGGCGAATTTTACGCCCTCTCATTTTCAAAAGTCGATTCCAAAGCAACTAATAGAGCTTTGCGATCGCAATCACTTCCAGAATCTGCAAAAGATATTCTAGTTTCATAACAGAACAGCAGGGACCTGCCAAAGTTAAACCATTTGGCCAGGAGAGCCCTTTTATGCAGACTTTGCCCGATTTCGATACCCAAAATTTTTGCGATTTTCACAGAATTTTTTTCAAAAGCCGATTCCGAAGCAACTAATAGAGCTTTGCGATCGCAATCACTTCCAGAATCTGCCCCACGAAGTCTACTTTCATAACAGAACAGCAGGGACCTGCCAAAGTTAAACCATTTGGCCAGGAGAGCCCTTTTATGAAGGCATGTGCTCGATATCGTCGCCAAATTTTTTGGGCGAATTTTACGCCCTCTCATTTTCAAAAGTCGATTCCAAAGCAACTAATAGAGCTTTGCGATCGCAATCACTTCCAGAATCTGCAAAAGATATTCTAGTTTCATAACAGAACAGCAGGGACCTGCCAAAGTTAAACCATTTGGCCAGGAGAGCCCTTTTATGCAGACTTTGCCCGATTTCGATACCCAAAATTTTTGCGATTTTCAAAGAATTTTTTTCAAAAGCCGATTCCAAAGCAACTAATAGAGCTTTGCGATCGCAATCACTTCCAGAATCTGCCCCACGAAGTCTACTTTCATAACAGAACAGCAGGGACCTGCCAAAGTTAAACCATTTGGCCAGGAGAGCCCTTTTATGAAGGCATGTGCTCGATATCGTCGCCAAATTTTTTGGGCGAATTTTACGCCCTCTCATTTTCAAAAGTCGATTCCAAAGCAACTAATAGAGCTTTGCGATCGCAATCACTTCCAGAATCTGCAAAAGATATTCTAGTTTCATAACAGAACAGCAGGGACCTGCCAAAGTTAAACCATTTGGCCAGGAGAGCCCTTTTATGCAGACTTTGCCCGATTTCGATACCCAAAATTTTTGCGATTTTCACAGAATTTTTTTCAAAAGCCGATTCCAAAGCAACTAATAGAGCTTTGCGATCGCAATCACTTCCAGAATCTGCCCCACGAAGTCTACTTTCATAACAGAACAGCAGGGACCTGCCAAAGTTAAA
Source organism: Salticus scenicus (assembly GCA_963930645.1). Taxonomy (NCBI): domain Eukaryota; kingdom Metazoa; phylum Arthropoda; class Arachnida; order Araneae; family Salticidae; genus Salticus; species Salticus scenicus. The sequence goes on along the minus strand of CAWVNO010002846.1, from coordinate 36,668 downwards.
CCATTTGGCCAGGAGAGCCCTTTTATGAAGGCATGTGCTCGATATCGTCGCCAAATTTTTTGGGCGAATTTTACGCCCTCTCATTTTCAAAAGTCGATTCCAAAGCAACTAATAGAGCTTTGCGATCGCAATCACTTCCAGAATCTGCAAAAGATATTCTAGTTTCATAACAGAACCGCAGGGACCTGCCAAAGTTAAACCATTTGGCCAGGAGAGCCCTTTTATGCAGACTTTGCCCGATTTCGATACCCAAAATTTTTGCGATTTTCACAGAATTTTTTTCAAAAGCCGATTCCAAAGCAACTAATAGAGCTTTGCGATCGCAATCACTTCCAGAATCTGCCCCACGAAGTCTACTTTCATAACAGAACAGCAGGGACCTGCCAAAGTTAAACCATTTGGCCAGGAGAGCCCTTTTATGAAGGCATGTGCTCGATATCGTCGCCAAATTTTTTGGGCGAATTTTACGCCCTCTCATTTTCAAAAGTCGATTCCAAAGCAACTAATAGAGCTTTGCGATCGCAATCACTTCCAGAATCTGCAAAAGATATTCTAGTTTCATAACAGAACCGCAGGGACCTGCCAAAGTTAAACCATTTGGCCAGGAGAGCCCTTTTATGCAGACTTTGCCCGATTTCGATACCCAAAATTTTTGCGATTTTCACAGAATTTTTTTCAAAAGCCGATTCCAAAGCAACTAATAGAGCTTTGCGATCGCAATCACTTCCAGAATCTGCCCCACGAAGTCTACTTTCATAACAGAACAGCAGTGACCTGCCAAAGTTAAACCATTTGGCCAGGAGAGCCCTTTTATGAAGGCATGTGCTCGATATCGTCGCCAAATTTTTTGGGCGAATTTTACGCCCTCTCATTTTCAAAAGTCGATTCCAAAGCAACTAATAGAGCTTTGCGATCGCAATCACTTCCAGAATCTGCAAAAGATATTCTAGTTTCATAACAGAACAGCAGGGACCTGCCAAAGTTAAACCATTTGGCCAGGAGAGCCCTTTTATGCAGACTTTGCCCGATTTCGATACCCAAAATTTTTGCGATTTTCACAGAATTTTTTTCAAAAGCCGATTCCAAAGCAACTAATAGAGCTTTGCGATCGCAATCACTTCCAGAATCTGCCCCACGAAGTCTACTTTCATAACAGAACAGCAGGGACCTGCCAAAGTTAAACCATTTGGCCAGGAGAGCCCTTTTATGAAGGCATGTGCTCGATATCGTCGCCAAATTTTTTGGGCGAATTTTACGCCCTCTCATTTTCAAAAGTCGATTCCAAAGCAACTAATAGAGCTTTGCGATCGCAATCACTTCCAGAATCTGCAAAAGATATTCTAGTTTCATAACAGAACAGCAGGGACCTGCCAAAGTTAAACCATTTGGCCAGGAGAGCCCTTTTATGCAGACTTTGCCCGATTTCGATACCCAAAATTTTTGCGATTTTCACAGAATTTTTTTCAAAAGCCGATTCCAAAGCAACTAATAGAGCTTTGCGATCGCAATCACTTCCAGAATCTGCCCCACGAAGTCTACTTTCATAACAGAACAGCAGGGACCTGCCAAAGTTAAACCATTTGGCCAGGAGAGCCCTTTTATGAAGGCATGTGCTCGATATCGTCGCCAAATTTTTTGGGCGAATTTTACGCCCTCTCATTTTCAAAAGTCGATTCCAAAGCAACTAATAGAGCTTTGCGATCGCAATCACTTCCAGAATCTGCAAAAGATATTCTAGTTTCATAACAGAACCGCAGGGACCTGCCAAAGTTAAACCATTTGGCCAGGAGAGCCCTTTTATGCAGACTTTGCCCGATTTCGATACCCAAAATTTTTGCGATTTTCACAGAATTTTTTTCAAAAGCCGATTCCAAAGCAACTAATAGAGCTTTGCGATCGCAATCACTTCCAGAATCTGCCCCACGAAGTCTACTTTCATAACAGAACACAGGGACCTGCCAAAGTTAAACCATTTGGCCAGGAGAGCCCTTTTATGAAGGCATGTGCTCGATATCGTCGCCAAATTTTTTGGGCGAATTTTACGCCCTCTCATTTTCAAAAGTCGATTCCAAAGCAACTAATAGAGCTTTGCGATCGCAATCACTTCCAGAATCTGCAAAAGATATTCTAGTTTCATAACAGAACAGCAGGGACCTGCCAAAGTTAAACCATTTGGCCAGGAGAGCCCTTTTATGCAGACTTTGCCCGATTTCGATACCCAAAATTTTTGCGATTTTCACAGAATTTTTTTCAAAAGCCGATTCCAAAGCAACTAATAGAGCTTTGCGATCGCAATCACTTCCAGAATCTGCCCCACGAAGTCTACTTTCATAACAGAACAGCAGGGACCTGCCAAAGTTGAACCATTTGGCCAGGAGAGCCCTTTTATGAAGGCATGTGCTCGATATCGTCGCCAAATTTTTTGGGCGAATTTTACGCCCTCTCATTTTCAAAAGTCGATTCCAAAGCAACTAATAGAGCTTTGCGATCGCAATCACTTCCAGAATCTGCAAAAGATATTCTAGTTTCATAACAGAACAGCAGGGACCTGCCAAAGTTAAACCATTTGGCCAGGAGAGCCCTTTTATGCAGACTTTGCCCGATTTCGATACCCAAAATTTTTGCGATTTTCACAGAATTTTTTTCAAAAGCCGATTCCAAAGCAACTAATAGAGCTTTGCGATCGCAATCACTTCCAGAATCTGCCCCACGAAGTCTACTTTCATAACAGAACAGCAGGGACCTGCCAAAGTTGAAACATTTGGCCAGGAGAGCCCTTTTATGAAGGCATGTGCTCGATATCGTCGCCAAATTTTTTGGGCGAATTTTACGCCCTCTCATTTTCAAAAGTCGATTCCAAAGCAACTAATAGAGCTTTGCGATCGCAATCACTTCCAGAATCTGCAAAAGATATTCTAGTTTCATAACAGAACAGCAGGGACCTGCCAAAGTTAAACCATTTGGCCAGGAGAGCCCTTTTATGCAGACTTTGCCCGATTTCGATACCCAAAATTTTTGCGATTTTCACAGAATTTTTTTCAAAAGCCGATTCCAAAGCAACTAATAGAGCTTTGCGATCGCAATCACTTCCAGAATCTGCCCCACGAAGTCTACTTTCATAACAGAACAGCAGGGACCTGCCAAAGTTAAACCATTTGGCCAGGAGAGCCCTTTTATGAAGGCATGTGCTCGATATCGTCGCCAAATTTTTTGGGCGAATTTTACGATCTCTCATTTTCAAAAGTCGATTCCAAAGCAACTAATAGAGCTTTGCGATCGCAATCACTTCCAGAATCTGCAAAAGATATTCTAGTTTCATAACAGAACAGCAGGGACCTGCCAAAGTTAAACCATTTGGCCAGGAGAGCCCTTTTATGCAGACTTTGCCCGATTTCGATACCCAAAATTTTTGCGATTTTTACAGAATTTTTTTCAAAAGCCGATTCCAAAGCAACTAATAGAGCTTTGCGATCGCAATCACTTCCAGAATCTGCCCCACGAAGTCTACTTTCATAACAGAACAGCAGGGACCTGCCAAAGTTAAACCATTTGGCCAGGAGAGCCCTTTTATGAAGGCATGTGCTCGATATCGTCGCCAAATTTTTTGGGCGAATTTTACGCCCTCTCATTTTCAAAAGTCGATTCTAAAGCAACTAATAGAGCTTTGCGATCGCAATCACTTCCAGAATCTGCAAAAGATATTCTAGTTTCATAACAGAACAGCAGGGACCTGCCAAAGTTAAACCATTTGGCCAGGAGAGCCCTTTTATGCAGACTTTGCCCGATTTCGATACCCAAAATTTTTGCGATTTTCACAGAATTTTTTTCAAAAGCCGATTCCAAAGCAACTAATAGAGCTTTGCGATCGCAATCACTTCCAGAATCTGCCCCACGAAGTCTACTTTCATAACAGAACAGCAGGGACCTGACAAAGTTAAACCATTTGGCCAGGAGAGCCCTTTTATGAAGGCATGTGCTCGATATCGTCGCCAAATTTTTTGGGCGAATTTTACGCCCTCTCATTTTCAAATTCGATTCCAAAGCAACTAATAGAGCTTTGCGATCGCAATCACTTCCAGAATCTGCAAAAGATATTCTAGTTTCATAACAGAACAGCAGGGACCTGCCAAAGTTAAACCATTTGGCCAGGAGAGCCCTTTTATGCAGACTTTGCCCGATTTCGATACCCAAAATTTTTGCGATTTTCACAGAATTTTTTTCAAAAGCCGATTCCAAAGCAACTAATAGAGCTTTGCGATCGCAATCACTTCCAGAATCTGCCCCACGAAGTCTACTTTCATAACAGAACAGGAGGGACCTGCCAAAGTTAAACCATTTGGCCAGGAGAGCCCTTTTATGAAGGCATGTGCTCGATATCGTCGCCAAATTTTTTGGGCGAATTTTACGCCCTCTCATTTTCAAAAGTCGATTCCAAAGCAACTAATAGAGCTTTGCGATCGCAATCACTTCCAGAATCTGCAAAAGATATTCTAGTTTCATAACAGAACAGCAGGGACCTGCCAAAGTTAAACCATTTGGCCAGGAGAGCCCTTTTATGCAGACTTTGCCCGATTTCGATACCCAAAATTTTTGCGATTTTCACAGAATTTTTTTCAAAAGCCGATTCCAAAGCAACTAATAGAGCTTTGCGATCGCAATCACTTCCTGAATCTGCCCCACGAAGTCTACTTTCATAACAGAACAGCAGGGACCTGCCAAAGTTAAACCATTTGGCCAGGAGAGCCCTTTTATGAAGGCATGTGCTCGATATCGTCGCCAAATTTTTTGGGCGAATTTTACGCCCTCTCATTTTCAAAAGTCGATTCCAAAGCAACTAATAGAGCTTTGCGATCGCAATCACTTCCAGAATCTGCAAAAGATATTCTAGTTTCATAACAGAACAGCAGGGACCTGCCAAAGTTAAACCATTTGGCCAGGAGAGTCCTTTTATGCAGACTTTGCCCGATTTCGATACCCAAAATTTTTGCGATTTTCACAGAATTTTTTTCAAAAGCCGATTCCAAAGCAACTAATAGAGCTTTGCGATCGCAGTCACTTCCAGAATCTGCCCCACGAAGTCTACTTTCATAACAGAACAGCAGAGACCTGCCAAAGTTAAACCATTTGGCCAGGAGAGCCCTTTTATGAAGGCATGTGCTCGATATCGTCGCCAAATTTTTTGGGCGAATTTTACGCCCTCTCATTTTCAAAAGTCGATTCCAAAGCAACTAATAGAGCTTTGCGATCGCAATCACTTCCAGAATCTGCAAAAGATATTCTAGTTTCATAACAGAACAGCAGGGACCTGCCAAAGTTAAACCATTTGGCCAGGAGAGCCCTTTTATGCAGACTTTGCCCGATTTTGATACCCAAAATTTTTGCGATTTTCACAGAATTTTTTTCAAAAGCCGATTCCAAAGCAACTAATAGAGCTTTGCGATCGCAATCACTTCCAGAATCTGCCCCACGAAGTCTACTTTCATAACAGAACAGCAGGGACCTGCCAAAGTTAAACCATTTGGCCAGGAGAGCCCTTTTATGAAGGCATGTGCTCGATATCGTCGCCAAATTTTTTGGGCGAATTTTACGCCCTCTCATTTTCAAAAGTCGATTCCAAAGCAACTAATAGAGCTTTGCGATCGCAATCACTTCCAGAATCTGCAAAAGATATTCTAGTTTCATAACAGAACAGCAGGGACCTGCCAAAGTTAAACCATTTGGCCAGGAGAGCCCTTTTATGCAGACTTTGCCCGATTTCGATACCCAAAATTTTTGCGATTTTCACAGAATTTTTTTCAAAAGCCGATTCCAAAGCAACTAATAGAGCTTTGCGATCGCAATCACTTCCAGAATCTGCCCCACGAAGTCTACTTTCATAACAGAACAGCAGGGACCTGCCAAAGTTAAACCATTTGGCCAGGAGAGCCCTTTTATGAAGGCATGTGCTCGATATCGTCGCCAAATTTTTTGGGCGAATTTTACGCTCTCTCATTTTCAAAAGTCGATTCCAAAGCAACTAATAGAGCTTTGCGATCGCAATCACTTCCAGAATCTGCAAAAGATATTCTAGTTTCATAACAGAACAGCAAGGACCTGCCAAAGTTAAACCATTTGGCCAGGAGAGCCCTTTTATGCAGACTTTGCCCGATTTCGATACCCAAAATTTTTGCGATTTTCACAGAATTTTTTTCAAAAGCCGATTCCAAAGCAACTAATAGAGCTTTGCGATCGCAATTACTTCCAGAATCTGCCCCACGAAGTCTACTTTCATAACAGAACAGCAGGGACCTGCCAAAGTTAAACCATTTGGCCAGGAGAGCCCTTTTATGAAGGCATGTGCTCGATATCGTCGCCAAATTTTTTGGGCGAATTTTACGCCCTCTCATTTTCAAAAGTCGATTCCAAAGCAACTAATAGAGCTTTGCGATCGCAATCACTTCCAGAATCTGCAAAAGATATTCTAGTTTCATAACAGAACAGCAGGGACCTGCCAAAGTTAAACCATTTGGCCAGGAGAGCCCTTTTATGCAGACTTTGCCCGATTTCGATACCCAAAATTTTTGCGATTTTCACAGAATTTTTTTCAAAAGCCGATTCCAAAGCAACTAATAGAGCTTTGCGATCGCAATCACTTCCAGAATCTGCCCCACGAAGTCTACTTTCATAACAGAACAGCAGGGACCTGCCAAAGTTAAACCATTTGGCCAGGAGAGCCCTTTTATGAAGGCATGTGCTCGATATCGTCGCCAAATTTTTTGGGCGAATTTTACGCCCTCTCATTTTCAAAAGTCGATTCCAAAGCAACTAATAGAGCTTTGCGATCGCAATCACTTCCAGAATCTGCAAAAGATATTCTAGTTTCATAACAGAACAGCAGGGACCTGCCAAAGTTAAACCATTTGGCCAGGAGAGCCCTTTTATGCAGACTTTGCCCGATTTCGATACCCAAAATTTTTGCGATTTTCACAGAATTTTTTTCAAAAGCCGATTCCAAAGCAACTAATAGAGCTTTGCGATCGCAATCACTTCCAGAATCTGCCCCACGAAGTCTACTTTCATAACAGAACAGCAGGGACCTGCCAAAGTTAAACCATTTGGCCAGGAGAGCCCTTTTATGAAGGCATGTGCTCGATATCGTCGCCAAATTTTTTGGGCGAATTTAACGCCCTCTCATTTTCAAATTCGATTCCAAAGCAACTAATAGAGCTTTGCGATCGCAATCACTTCCAGAATCTGCAAAAGATATTCTAGTTTCATAACAGAACAGCAGGGACCTGCCAAAGTTAAACCATTTGGCCAGGAGAGCCCTTTTATGCAGACTTTGCCCGATTTCGATACCCAAAATTTTTGCGATTTTCACAGAATTTTTTTCAAAAGCCGATTCCAAAGCAACTAATAGAGCTTTGCGATCGCAATCACTTCCAGAATCTGCCCCACGAAGTCTACTTTCATAACAGAACAGCAGGGACCTGCCAAAGTTAAACCATTTGGCCAGGAGAGCCCTTTTATGAAGGCATGTGCTCGATATCGTCGCCAAATTTTTTGGGCGAATTTTACGCCCTCTCATTTTCAAAAGTCGATTCCAAAGCAACTAATAGAGCTTTGCGATCGCAATCACTTCCAGAATCTGCAAAAGATATTCTAGTTTCATAACAGAACAGCAGGGACCTGTCAAAGTTAAACCATTTGGCCAGGAGAGCCCTTTTATGCAGACTTTGCCCGATTTCGATACCCAAAATTTTTGCGATTTTCACAGAATTTTTTTCAAAAGCCGATTCCAAAGCAACTAATAGAGCTTTGCGATCGCAATCACTTCCAGAATCTGCCCCACGAAGTCTACTTTCATAACAGAACAGCAGGGACCTGCCAAAGTTAAACCATTTGGCCAGGAGAGCCCTTTTATGAAGGCATGTGCTCGATATCGTCGCCAAATTTTTTGGGCGAATTTTACGCCCTCTCATTTTCAAAAGTCGATTCCAAAGCAACTAATAGAGCTTTGCGATCGCAATCACTTCCAGAATCTGCAAAAGATATTCTAGTTTCATAACAGAACAGCAGGGACCTGCCAAAGTTAAACCATTTGGCCAGGAGAGCCCTTTTATGCAGACTTTGCCCGATTTCGATACCCATAATTTTTGCGATTTTCACAGAATTTTTTTCAAAAGCCGATTCCAAAGCAACTAATAGAGCTTTGCGATCGCAATCACTTCCAGAATCTGCCCCACGAAGTCTACTTTCATAACAGAACAGCAGAGACCTGCCAAAGTTAAACCATTTGGCCAGGAGAGCCCTTTTATGAAGGCATGTGCTCGATATCGTCGCCAAATTTTTTGGGCGAATTTTACGCCCTCTCATTTTCAAAAGTCGATTCCAAAGCAACTAATAGAGCTTTGCGATCGCAATCACTTCCAGAATCTGCAAAAGATATTCTAGTTTCATAACAGAACAGCAGGGACCTGCCAAAGTTAAACCATTTGGCCAGGAGAGCCCTTTTATGCAGACTTTGCCCGATTTCGATACCCAAAATTTTTGCGATTTTCACAGAATTTTTTTCAAAAGCCGATTCCAAAGCAACTAATAGAGCTTTGCGATCGCAATCACTTCCAGAATCTGCCCCACGAAGTCTACTTTCATAACAGAACAGCAGGGACCTGCCAAAGTTAAACCATTTGGCCAAGAGAGCCCTTTTATGAAGGCATGTGCTCGATATCGTCGCCAAATTTTTTGGGCGAATTTTACGCCCTCTCATTTTCAAAAGTCGATTCCAAAGCAACTAATAGAGCTTTGCGATCGCAATCACTTCCAGAATCTGCAAAAGATATTCTAGTTTCATAACAGAACAGCAGGGACCTGCCAAAGTTAAACCATTTGGCCAGGAGAGCCCTTTTATGCAGACTTTGCCCGATTTCGATACCCAAAATTTTTGCGATTTTCACAGAATTTTTTTCAAAAGCCGATTCCAAAGCAACTAATAGAGCTTTGCGATCGCAATCACTTCCAGAATCTGCCCCACGAAGTCTACTTTCATAACAGAACAGCAGGGACCTGCCAAAGTTAAACCATTTGGCCAGGAGAGCCCTTTTATGAAGGCATGTGCTCGATATCGTCGCCAAATTTTTTGGGCGAATTTTACGCCCTCTCATTTTCAAAAGTCGATTCCAAAGCAACTAATAGAGCTTTGCGATCGCAATCACTTCCAGAATCTGCAAAAGATATTCTAGTTTCATAACAGAACAGCAGGGACCTGCCAAAGTTAAACCATTTGGCCAGGAGAGCCCTTTTATGCAGACTTTGCCCGATTTCGATACCCAAAATTTTTGCGATTTTCACAGAATTTTTTTCAAAAGCCGATTCCAAAGCAAATAATAGAGCTTTGCGATCGCAATCACTTCCAGAATCTGCCCCACGAAGTCTACTTTCATAACAGAACAGCAGGGACCTGCCAAAGTTAAACCATTTGGCCAGGAGAGCCCTTTTATGAAGGCATGTGCTCGATATCGTCGCCAAATTTTTTGGGCGAATTTTACGCTCTCTCATTTTCAAAAGTCGATTCCAAAGCAACTAATAGAGCTTTGCGATCGCAATCACTTCCAGAATCTGCAAAAGATATTCTAGTTTCATAACAGAACAGCAGGGACCTGCCAAAGTTAAACCATTTGGCCAGGAGAGCCCTTTTATGCAGACTTTGCCCGATTTCGATACCCAAAATTTTTGCGATTTTCACAGAATTTTTTTCAAAAGCCGATTCCAAAGCAACTAAAAGAGCTTTGCGATCGCAATCACTTCCAGAATCTGCCCCACGAAGTCTACTTTCATAACAGAACAGCAGGGACCTGCCAAAGTTAAACCATTTGGCCAGGAGAGCCCTTTTATGAAGGCATGTGCTCGATATAGTCGCCAAATTTTTTGGGCGAATTTTACGCCCTCTCATTTTCAAAAGTCGATTCCAAAGCAACTAATAGAGCTTTGCGATCGCAATCACTTCCAGAATCTGCAAAAGATATTCTAGTTTCATAACAGAACAGCAGGGACCTGCCAAAGTTAAACCATTTGGCCAGGAGAGCCCTTTTATGCAGACTTTGCCCGATTTCGATACCCAAAATTTTTGCGATTTTCACAGAATTTTTTTCAAAAGCCGATTCCAAAGCAACTAATAGAGCTTTGCGATCGCAATCACTTCCAGAATCTGCCCCACGAAGTCTACTTTCATAACAGAACAGCAGGGACCTGCCAAAGTTAAACCATTTGGCCAGGAGAGCCCTTTTATGAAGGCATGTGCTCGATATCGTCGCCAAATTTTTTGGGCGAATTTTACGCCCTCTCATTTTCAAAAGTCGATTCCAAAGCAACTAATAGAGCTTTGCGATCGCAATCACTTCCAGAATCTGCAAAAGATATTCTAGTTTCATAACAGAACAGCAGGGACCTGCCAAAGTTAAACCATTTGGCCAGGAGAGCCCTTTTATGCAGACTTTGCCCGATTTCGATACCCAAAATTTTTGCGATTTTCACAGAATTTTTTTCAAAAGCCGATTCCAAAGCAACTAATAGAGCTTTGCGATCGCAATCACTTCCAGAATCTGCCCCACGAAGTCTACTTTCATAACAGAACAGCAGGGACCTGCCAAAGTTAAACCATTTGGCCAGGAGAGCCCTTTTATCAAGGCATGTGCTCGATATCGTCGCCAAATTTTTTGGGCGAATTTTACGCCCTCTCATTTTCAAAAGTCGATTCCAAAGCAACTAATAGAGCTTTGCGATCGCAATCACTTCCAGAATCTGCAAAAGATATTCTAGTTTCATAACAGAACAGCAGGGACCTGCCAAAGTTAAACCATTTGGCCAGGAGAGCCCTTTTATGCAGACTTTGCCCGATTTCGATACCCAAAATTTTTGCGATTTTCACAGAATTTTTTTCAAAAGCCGATTCCAAAGCAACTAATAGAGCTTTGCGATCGCAATCACTTCCAGAATCTGCCCCACGAAGTCTACTTTCATAACAGTACAGCAGGGACCTGCCAAAGTTAAACCATTTGGCCAGGAGAGCCCTTTTATCAAGGCATGTGCTCGATATCGTCGTCAAATTTTTTGGGCGAATTTTACGCCCTCTCATTTTCAAAAGTCGATTCCAAAGCAACTAATAGAGCTTTGCGATCGCAATCACTTCCAGAATCTGCAAAAGATATTCTAGTTTCATAACAGAACAGCAGGGACCTGCCAAAGTTAAACCATTTGGCCAGGAGAGCTCTTTTATGCAGACTTTGCCCGATTTCGATACCCAAAATTTTTGCGATTTTCACAGAATTTTTTTCAAAAGCCGATTCCAAAGCAACTAATAGAGCTTTGCGATCGCAATCACTTCCAGAATCTGCCCCACGAAGTCTACTTTCATAACAGAACAGCAGGGACCTGCCAAAGTTAAACCATTTGGCCAGGAGAGCCCTTTTATCAAGGCATGTGCTCGATATCGTCGCCAAATTTTTTGGGCGAATTTTACGCCCTCTCATTTTCAAAAGTCGATTCCAAAGTAACTAATAGAGCTTTGCGATCGCAATCACTTCCAGAATCTGCAAAAGATATTCTAGTTTCATAACAGAACAGCAGGGACCTGCCAAAGTTAAACCATTTGGCCAGGAGAGCCCTTTTATGCAGATTTTGCCCGATTTCGATACCCAAAATTTTTGCGATTTTCACAGAATTTTTTTCAAAAGCCGATTCCAAAGCAACTAATAGAGCTTTGCGATCGCAATCACTTCCAGAATCTGCCCCACGAAGTCTACTTTCATAACAGAACAGCAGGGACCTGCCAAAGTTAAACCATTTGGCCAGGAGAGCCCTTTTATGAAGGCATGTGCTCGATATCGTCGCCAAATTTTTTGGGCGAATTTTACGCCCTCTCATTTTCAAAAGTCGATTCCAAAGCAACTAATAGAGCTTTGCGATCGCAATCACTTCCAGAATCTGCAAAAGATATTCTAGTTTCATAACAGAACAGCAGGGACCTGCCAAAGTTAAACCATTTGGCCAGGAGAGCCCTTTTATGCAGACTTTGCCCGATTTCGATACCCAAAATTTTTGCGATTTTCACAGAATTTTTTTCAAAAGCCGATTCCAAAGCAACTAATAGAGCTTTGCGATCGCAATCACTTCCAGAATCTGCCCCACGAAGTCTACTTTCATAACAGAACAGCAGGGACCTGCCAAAGTTAAACCATTTGGCCAGGAGAGCCCTTTTATGAAGGCATGTGCTCGATATCGTCGCCAAATTTTTTGGGCGAATTTTACGCCCTCTCATTTTCAAAAGTCGATTCCAAAGCAACTAATAGAGCTTTGCGATCGCAATCACTTCCAGAATCTGCAAAAGATATTCTAGTTTCATAACAGAACAGCAGGGACCTGCCAAAGTTAAACCATTTGGCCAGGAGAGCCCTTTTATGCAGACTTTGCCCGATTTCGATACCCAAAATTTTTGCGATTTTCACAGAATTTTTTTCAAAAGCCGATTCCAAAGCAACTAATAGAGCTTTGCGATCGCAATCACTTCCAGAATCTGCCCCACGAAGTCTACTTTCATAACAGAACAGCAGGGACCTGCCAAAGTTAAACCATTTGGCCAGGAGAGCCCTTTTATGAAGGCATGTGCTCGATATCGTCGCCAAATTTTTTGGGCGAATTTTACGCCCTCTCATTTTCAAAAGTCGATTCCAAAGCAACTAATAGAGCTTTGCGATCGCAATCACTTCCAGAATCTGCAAAAGATATTCTAGTTTCATAACAGAACAGCAGGGACCTGCCAAAGTTAAACCATTTGGCCAGGAGAGCCCTTTTATGCAGACTTTGCCCGATTTCGATACCCAAAATTTTTGCGATTTTCACAGAATTTTTTTCAAAAGCCGATTTCAAAGCAACTAATAGAGCTTTGATATCGCAATCACTTCCAGAATCTGCCCCACGAAGTCTACTTTCATAACAGAACAGCAGGGACCTGCCAAAGTTAAACCATTTGGCCAGGAGAGCCCTTTTATGAAGGCATGTGCTCGATATCGTCGCCAAATTTTTTGGGCGAATTTTACGCCCTCTCATTTTCAAAAGTCGATTCCAAAGCAACTAATAGAGCTTTGCGATCGCAATCACTTCCAGAATCTGCAAAAGATATTCTAGTTTCATAACAGAACAGCAGGGACCTGCCAAAGTTAAACCATTTGGCCAGGAGAGCCCTTTTATGCAGACTTTGCCCGATTTCGATACCCAAAATTTTTGCGATTTTCACAGAATTTTTTTCAAAAGCCGATTCCAAAGCAACTAATAGAGCTTTGCGATCGCAATCACTTCCAGAATCTGCCCCACGAAGTCTACTTTCATAACAGAACAGCAGGGACCTGCCAAAGTTAAACCATTTGGCCAGGAGAGCCCTTTTATGAAGGCATGTGCTCGATATCGTCGCCAAATTTTTTGGGCGAATTTTACGCCCTCTCATTTTCAAAAGTCGATTCCATAGCAACTAATAGAGTTTTGCGATCGCAATCACTTCCAGAATCTGCAAAAGATATTCTAGTTTCATAACAGAACAGCAGGGACCTGCCAAAGTTAAACCATTTGGCCAGGAGAGCCCTTTTATGCAGACTTTGCCCGATTTCGATACCCAAAATTTTTGCGATTTTCACAGAATTTTTTTCAAAAGCCGATTCCAAAGCAACTAATAGAGCTTTGCGATCGCAATCACTTCCAGAATCTGCCCCACGAAGTCTACTTTCATAACAGAACAGCAGGGACCTGCCAAAGTTAAACCATTTGGCCAGGAGAGCCCTTTTATGAAGGCATGTGCTAGATATCGTCGCCAAATTTTTTGGGCGAATTTTACGCCCTCTCATTTTCAAAAGTCGATTCCAAAGCAACTAATAGAGCTTTGCGATCGCAATCACTTCCAGAATCTGCAAAAGATATTCTAGTTTCATAACAGAACAGCAGGGACCTGCCAAAGTTAAACCATTTGGCCAGGAGAGCCCTTTTATGCAGACTTTGCCCGATTTCGATACCCAAAATTTTTGCGATTTTCACAGAATTTTTTTCAAAAGCCGAATCCAAAGCAACTTATAGAGCTTTGCGATCGCAATCACTTCCAGAATCTGCCCCACGAAGTCTACTTTCATAACAGAACAGCAGAGACCTGCCAAAGTTAAACCATTTGGCCAGGAGAGCCCTTTTATGAAGGCATGTGCTCGATATCGTCGCCAAATTTTTTGGGCGAATTTTACGCCCTCTCATTTTCAAAAGTCGATTCCAAAGCAACTAATAGAGCTTTGCGATCGCAATCACTTCCAGAATCTGCAAAAGATATTCTAGTTTCATAACAGAACAGCAGGGACCTGCCAAAGTTAAACCATTTGGCCAGGAGAGCCCTTTTATGCAGACTTTGCCCGATTTCGATACCCAAAATTTTTGCGATTTTCACAGAATTTTTTTCAAAAGCCGATTCCAAAGCAACTAATAGAGCTTTGCGATCGCAATCACTTCCAGAATCTGCCCCACGAAGTCTACTTTCATAACAGAACAGCAGGGACCTGCCAAAGTTAAACCATTTGGCCAGGAGAGCCCTTTTATGAAGGCATGTGCTCGATATCGTCGCCAAATTTTTTGGGCGAATTTTACGCCCTCTCATTTTCAAAAGTCGATTCCAAAGCAACTAATAGAGCTTTGCGATCGCAATCACTTCCAGAATCTGCAAAAGATATTCTAGTTTCATAACAGAACAGCAGGGACCTGCCAAAGTTAAACCATTTGGCCAGGAGAGCCCTTTTATGCAGACTTTGCCCGATTTCGATACCCAAAATTTTTGCGATTTTCACAGAATTTTTTTCAAAAGCCGATTCCAAAGCAACTAATAGAGCTTTGCGATCGCAATCACTTCCAGAATCTGCCCCACGAAGTCTACTTTCATAACAGAACAGCAGGGACCTGCCAAAGTTAAACCATTTGGCCAGGAGAGCCCTTTTATGAAGGCATGTGCTCGATATCGTCGCCAAATTTTTTGGGCGAATTTTACGCCCTCTCATTTTCAAAAGTCGATTCCAAAGCAACTAATAGAGCTTTGCGATCGCAATCACTTCCAGAATCTGCAAAAGATATTCTAGTTTCATAACAGAACAGCAGGGACCTGCCAAAGTTAAACCATTTGGCCAGGAGAGCCCTTTTATGCAGACTTTGCCCGATTTCGATACCCAAAATTTTTGCGATTTTCACAGAATTTTTTTCAAAAGCCGATTCCAAAGCAACTAATAGAGCTTTGCGATCGCAATCACTTCCAGAATCTGCCCCACGAAGTCTACTTTCATAACAGAACAGCAGGGACCTGCCAAAGTTAAACCATTTGGCCAGGAGAGCCCTTTTATGAAGGCATGTGCTCGATATCGTCGCCAAATTTTTTGGGCGAATTTTACGCTCTCTCATTTTCAAAAGTCGATTCCAAAGCAACTAATAGAGCTTTGCGATCGCAATCACTTCCAGAATCTGCAAAAGATATTCTAGTTTCATAACAGAACAGCAGGGACCTGCCAAAGTTAAACCATTTGGCCAGGAGAGCCCTTTTATGCAGACTTTGCCCGATTTCGATACCCAAAATTTTTGCGATTTTCACAGAATTTTTTTCAAAAGCCGATTCCAAAGCAACTAATAGAGCTTTGCGATCGCAATCACTTCCAGAATCTGCCCCACGAAGTCTACTTTCATAACAGAACAGCAGGGACCTGCCAAAGTTAAACCATTTGGCCAGGAGAGCCCTTTTATGAAGGCATGTGCTCGATATCGTCGCCAAATTTTTTGGGCGAATTTTACGCCCTCTCATTTTCAAAAGTCGATTCCAAAGCAACTAATAGAGCTTTGCGATCGCAATCACTTCCAGAATCTGCAAAAGATATTCTAGTTTCATAACAGAACAGCAGGGACCTGCCAAAGTTAAACCATTTGGCCAGGAGAGCCCTTTTATGCAGACTTTGCCCGATTTCGATACCCAAAATTTTTTCGATTTTCACAGAATTTTTTTCAAAAGCCGATTCCAAAGCAACTAATAGAGCTTTGCGATCGCAATCACTTCCAGAATCTGCCCCACGAAGTCTACTTTCATAACAGAACAGCAGGGACCTGCCAAAGTTAAACCATTTGGCCAGGAGAGCCCTTTTATGAAGGCA
Organism: Salticus scenicus; assembly: GCA_963930645.1. Lineage (NCBI taxonomy): Eukaryota > Metazoa > Arthropoda > Arachnida > Araneae > Salticidae > Salticus > Salticus scenicus. Next base: position 20,484 of record CAWVNO010002846.1, on the reverse strand, counting down.
TGTGCTCGATATCGTCGCCAAATTTTTTGGGCGAATTTTACGCCCTCTCATTTTCAAAAGTCGATTCCAAAGCAACTAATAGAGCTTTGCGATCGCAATCACTTCCAGAATCTGCAAAAGATATTCTAGTTTCATAACAGAACAGCAGGGACCTGCCAAAGTTAAACCATTTGGCCAGGAGAGCCCTTTTATGCAGACTTTGCCCGATTTCGATACCCAAAATTTTTGCGATTTTCACAGAATTTTTTTCAAAAGCCGATTCCAAAGCAACTAATAGAGCTTTGCGATCGCAATCACTTCCAGAATCTGCCCCACGAAGTCTACTTTCATAACAGAACAGCAGGGACCTGCCAAAGTTAAACCATTTGGCCAGGAGAGCCCTTTTATGAAGGCATGTGCTCGATATCGTCGCCAAATTTTTTGGGCGAATTTTACGCCCTCTCATTTTCAAATTCGATTCCAAAGCAACTAATAGAGCTTTGCGATCGCAATCACTTCCAGAATCTGCAAAAGATATTCTAGTTTCATAACAGAACAGCAGGGACCTGCCAAAGTTAAACCATTTGGCCAGGAGAGCCCTTTTATGCAGACTTTGCCCGATTTCGATACCCAAAATTTTTGCGATTTTCACAGAATTTTTTTCAAAAGCCGATTCCAAAGCAACTAATAGAGCTTTGCGATCGCAATCACTTCCAGAATCTGCCCCACGAAGTCTACTTTCATAACAGAACAGCAGGGACCTGCCAAAGTTAAACCATTTGGCCAGGAGAGCCCTTTTATGAAGGCATGTGCTCGATATCGTCGCCAAATTTTTTGGGCGAATTTTACGCCCTCTCATTTTCAAAAGTCGATTCCAAAGCAACTAATAGAGCTTTGCGATCGCAATCACTTCCAGAATCTGCAAAAGATATTCTAGTTTCATAACAGAACAGCAGGGACCTGCCAAAGTTAAACCATTTGGCCAGGAGAGCCCTTTTATGCAGACTTTGCCCGATTTCGATACCCAAAATTTTTGCGATTTTCACAGAATTTTTTTCAAAAGCCGATTCCAAAGCAACTAATAGAGCTTTGCGATCGCAATCACTTCCAGAATCTGCCCCACGAAGTCTACTTTCATAACAGAACAGCAGGGACCTGCCAAAGTTAAACCATTTGGCCAGGAGAGCCCTTTTATGAAGGCATGTGCTCGATATCGTCGCCAAATTTTTTGGGCGAATTTTACGCCCTCTCATTTTCAAATTCGATTCCAAAGCAACTAATAGAGCTTTGCGATCGCAATCACTTCCAGAATCTGCAAAAGATATTCTAGTTTCATAACAGAACAGCAGGGACCTGCCAAAGTTAAACCATTTGGCCAGGAGAGCCCTTTTATGCAGACTTTGCCCGATTTCGATACCCAAAATTTTTGCGATTTTCACAGAATTTTTTTCAAAAGCCGATTCCAAAGCAACTAATAGAGCTTTGCGATCGCAATCACTTCCAGAATCTGCCCCACGAAGTCTACTTTCATAACAGAACAGCAGGGACCTGCCAAAGTTAAACCATTTGGCCAGGAGAGCCCTTTTATGAAGGCATGTGCTCGATATCGTCGCCAAATTTTTTGGGCGAATTTTACGCCCTCTCATTTTCAAAAGTCGATTCTAAAGCAACTAATAGAGCTTTGCGATCGCAATCACTTCCAGAATCTGCAAAAGATATTCTAGTTTCATAACAGAACAGCAGGGACCTGCCAAAGTTAAACCATTTGGCCAGGAGAGCCCTTTTATGCAGACTTTGCCCGATTTCGATACCCAAAATTTTTGCGATTTTCACAGAATTTTTTTCAAAAGCCGATTCCAAAGCAACTAATAGAGCTTTGCGATCGCAATCACTTCCAGAATCTGCCCCACGAAGTCTACTTTCATAACAGAACAGCAGGGACCTGCCAAAGTTAAACCATTTGGCCAGGAGAGCCCTTTTATGAAGGCATGTGCTCGATATCGTCGCCAAATTTTTTGGGCGAATTTTACGCCCTCTCATTTTCAAAAGTCGATTCCAAAGCAACTAATAGAGCTTTGCGATCGCAATCACTTCCAGAATCTGCAAAAGATATTCTAGTTTCATAACAGAACAGCAGGGACCTGCCAAAGTTAAACCATTTGGCCAGGAGAGCCCTTTTATGCAGACTTTGCCCGATTTCGATACCCAAAATTTTTGCGATTTTCACAGAATTTTTTTCAAAAGCCGATTCCAAAGCAACTAATAGAGCTTTGCGATCGCAATCACTTCCAGAATCTGCCCCACGAAATCTACTTTCATAACAGAACAGCAGAGACCTGCCAAAGTTAAACCATTTGGCCAGGAGAGCCCTTTTATGAAGGCATGTGCTCGATATCGTCGCCGAATTTGTTGGGCGAATTTTACGCCCTCTCATTTTCAAAAGTCGATTCCAAAGCAACTAATAGAGCTTTGCGATCGCAATCACTTCCAGAATCTGCAAAAGATATTCTAGTTTCATAACAGAACAGCAGGGACCTGCCAAAGTTAAACCATTTGGCCAGGAGAGCCCTTTTATGCAGACTTTGCCCGATTTCGATACCCAAAATTTTTGCGATTTTCACAGAATTTTTTTCAAAAGCCGATTCCAAAGCAACTAATAGAGCTTTGCGATCGCAATCACTTCCAGAATCTGCCCCACGAAGTCTACTTTCATAACAGAACAGCAGAGACCTGCCAAAGTTAAACCATTTGGCCAGGAGAGCCCTTTTATGAAGGCATGTGCTCGATATCGTCGCCAAATTTGTTGGGCGAATTTTACGCCCTCTCATTTTCAAAAGTCGATTCCAAAGCAACTAATAGAGCTTTGCGATCGCAATCACTTCCAGAATCTGCAAAAGATATTCTAGTTTCATAACAGAACAGCAGGGACCTGCCAAAGTTAAACCATTTGGCCAGGAGAGCCCTTTTATGCAGACTTTGCCCGGTTTCGATACCCAAAATTTTTGCGATTTTCACAGAATTTTTTTCAAAAGCCGATTCCAAAGCAACTAATAGAGCTTTGCGATCGCAATCACTTCCAGAATCTGCCCCACGAAGTCTACTTCCATAACAGAACAGCAGGGACCTGCCAAAGTTAAACCATTTGGCCAGGAGAGCCCTTTTATGAAGGCATGTGCTCGATATCGTCGCCAAATTTTTTGGGCGAATTTTACGCCCTCTCATTTTCAAAAGTCGATTCCAAAGCAACTAATAGAGCTTTGCGATCGCAATCACTTCCAGAATCTGCAAAAGATATTCTAGTTTCATAACAGAACAGCAGGGACCTGCCAAAGTTAAACCATTTGGCCAGGAGAGCCCTTTTATGCAGACTTTGCCCGATTTCGATACCCAAAATTTTTGCGATTTTCACAGAATTTTTTTCAAAAGCCGATTCCAAAGCAACTAATAGAGCTTTGCGATCGCAATCACTTCCAGAATCTGCCCCACGAAGTCTACTTTCATAACAGAACAGCAGGGACCTGCCAAAGTTAAACCATTTGGCCAGGAGAGCCCTTTTATGAAGGCATGTGCTCGATATCGTCGCCAAATTTTTTGGGCGAATTTTACGCTCTCTCATTTTCAAAAGTCGATTCCAAAGCAACTAATAGAGCTTTGCGATCGCAATCACTTCCAGAATCTGCAAAAGATATTCTAGTTTCATAACAGAACAGCAGGGACCTGCCAAAGTTAAACCATTTGGCCAGGAGAGCCCTTTTATGCAGACTTTGCCCGATTTCGATACTCAAAATTTTTGCGATTTTCACAGAATTTTTTTCAAAAGCCGATTCCAAAGCAACTAATAGAGCTTTGCGATCGCAATCACTTCCAGAATCTGCCCCACGAAGTCTACTTTCATAACAGAACAGCAGGGACCTGCCAAAGTTAAACCATTTGGCCAGGAGAGCCCTTTTATGAAGGCATGTGCTCGATATCGTCGCCAAATTTTTTGGGCGAATTTTACGCCCTCTCATTTTCAAAAGTCGATTCCAAAGCAACTAATAGAGCTTTGCGATCGCAATCACTTCCAGAATCTGCAAAAGATATTCTAGTTTTATAACAGAACAGCAGGGACCTGCCAAAGTTAAACCATTTGGCCAGGAGAGCCCTTTTATGCAGACTTTGCCCGACTCCGATACCCAAAATTTTTGCGATTTTCACAGAATTTTTTTCAAAAGCCGATTCCAAAGCAACTAATAGAGCTTTGCGATCGCAATCACTTCCAGAATCTGCCCCACGAAGTCTACTTTCATAACAGAACAGCAGGGACCTGCCAAAGTTAAACCATTTGGCCAGGAGAGCCCTTTTATGAAGGCATGTGCTCGATATCGTCGCCAAATTTTTTGGGCGAATTTTACGCCCTCTCATTTTCAAAAGTCGATTCCAAAGCAACTAATAGAGCTTTGCGATCGCAATCACTTCCAGAATCTGCAAAAGATATTCTAGTTTCATAACAGAACAGCAGGGACCTGCCAAAGTTAAACCATTTGGCCAGGAGAGCCCTTTTATGCAGACTTTGCCCGATTTCGATACCCAAAATTTTTGCGATTTTCACAGAATTTTTTTCAAAAGCCGATTCCAAAGCAACTAATAGAGCTTTGCGATCGCAATCACTTCCAGAATCTGCCCCACGAAGTCTACTTTCATAACAGAACAGCAGGGACCTGCCAAAGTTAAACCATTTGGCCAGGAGAGCCCTTTTATCAAGGCATGTGCTCGATATCGTCGCCAAATTTTTTGGGCGAATTTTACGTCCTCTCATTTTCAAAAGTCGATTCCAAAGCAACTAATAGAGCTTTGCGATCGCAATCACTTCCAGAATCTGCAAAAGATATTCTAGTTTCATAACAGAACAGCAGGGACCTGCCAAAGTTAAACCATTTGGCCAGGAGAGCCCTTTTATGCAGACTTTGCCCGATTTCGATACCCAAAATTTTTGCGATTTTCACAGAATTTTTTTCAAAAGCCGATTCCAAAGCAACTAATAGAGCTTTGTGATCGCAATCACTTCCAGAATCTGCCCCACGAAGTCTACTTTCATAACAGAACAGCAGGGACCTGCCAAAGTTAAACCATTTGGCCAGGAGAGCCCTTTTATGAAGGCATGTGCTCGATTTCGTCGCCAAATTTTTTGGGCGAATTTTACGCCCTCTCATTTTCAAAAGTCGATTCCAAAGCAACTAATAGAGCTTTGCGATCGCAATCACTTCCAGAATCTGCAAAAGATATTCTAGTTTCATAACAGAACAGCAGGGACCTGCCAAAGTTAAACCATTTGGCCAGGAGAGCCCTTTTATGCAGACTTTGCCCGATTTCGATACCCAAAACTTTTGGGATTTTCACAGAATTTTTTTCAAAAGCCGATTCCAAAGCAACTAATAGAGCTTTGCGATCGCAATCACTTCCAGAATCTGCCCCACGAAGTCTACTTTCATAACAGAACAGCAGGGACCTGCCAAAGTTAAACCATTTGGCCAGGAGAGCCCTTTTATGAAGGCATGTGCTCGATATCGTCGCCAAATTTTTTGGGCGAATTTTACGCCCTCTCATTTTCAAAAGTCGATTCCAAAGCAACTAATAGAGCTTTGCGATCGCAATCACTTCCAGAATCTGCAAAAGATATTCTAGTTTCATAACAGAACAGCAGGGACCTGCCAAAGTTAAACCATTTGGCCAGGAGAGCCCTTTTATGCAGACTTTGCCCGATTTCGATACCCAAAATTTTTGCGATTTTCACAGAATTTTTTTCAAAAGCCGATTCCAAAGCAACTAATAGAGCTTTGCGATCGCAATCACTTCCAGAATCTGCCCCACGAAGTCTACTTTCATAACAGAACAGCAGGGACCTGCCAAAGTTAAACCATTTGGCCAGGAGAGCCCTTTTATGAAGGCATGTGCTCGATATCGTCGCCAAATTTTTTGGGCGAATTTTACGCCCTCTCATTTTCAAAAGTCGATTCCAAAGCAACTAATAGAGCTTTGCGATCGCAATCACTTCCAGAATCTGCAAAAGATATTCTAGTTTCATAACAGAACAGCAGGGACCTGCCAAAGTTAAACCATTTGGCCAGGAGAGCCCTTTTATGCAGACTTTGCCCGATTTCGATACCCAAAATTTTTGCGATTTTCACAGAATTTTTTTCAAAAGCCGATTCCAAAGCAACTAATAGAGCTTTGCGATCGCAATCACTTCCAGAATCTGCCCCACGAAGTCTACTTTCATAACAGAACAGCAGGGACCTGCCAAAGTTAAACCATTTGGCCAGGAGAGCCCTTTTATGAAAGCATGTGCTCGATATCGTCGCCAAATTTTTTGGGCGAATTTTACGCCCTCTCATTTTCAAAAGTCGATTCCAAAGCAACTAATAGAGCTTTGCGATCGCAATCACTTCCAGAATCTGCAAAAGATATTCTAGTTTCATAACAGAACAGCAGGGACCTGCCAAAGTTAAACCATTTGGCCAGGAGAGCCCTTTTATGCAGACTTTGCCCGATTTCGATACCCAAAATTTTTGCGATTTTCACAGAATTTTTTTCAAAAGCCGATTCCAAAGCAACTAATAGAGCTTTGCGATCGCAATCACTTCCAGAATCTGCCCCACAAAGTCTACTTTCATAACAGAACAGCAGGGACCTGCCAAAGTTAAACCATTTGGCCAGGAGAGCCCTTTTATGAAGGCATGTGCTCGATATCGTCGCCAAATTTTTTGGGCGAATTTTACGCCCTCTCATTTTCAAAAGTCGATTCCAAAGCAACTAATAGAGCTTTGCGATCGCAATCACTTCCAGAATCTGCAAAAGATATTCTAGTTTCATAACAGAAGAGCAGGGACCTGCCAAAGTTAAACCATTTGGCCAGGAGAGCCCTTTTATGCAGACTTTGCCCGATTTCGATACCCAAAATTTTTGCGATTTTCACAGAATTTTTTTCAAAAGCCGATTCCAAAGCAACTAATAGAGCTTTGCGATCGCAATCACTTCCAGAATCTGCCCCACGAAGTCTACTTTCATAACAGAACAGCACGGACCTGCCAAAGTTAAACCATTTGGCCAGGAGAGCCCTTTTATGAAGGCATGTGCTCGATATCGTCGCCAAATTTTTTGGGCGAATTTTACGCCCTCTCATTTTCAAAAGTCGATTCCAAAGCAACTAATAGAGCTTTGCGATCGCAATCACTTCCAGAATCTGCAAAAGATATTCTAGTTTCATAACAGAACAGCAGGGACCTGCCAAAGTTAAACCATTTGGCCAGGAGAGCCCTTTTATGCAGACTTTGCCCGATTTCGATACCCAAAATTTTTGCGATTTTCACAGAATTTTTTTCAAAAGCCGATTCCAAAGCAACTAATAGAGCTTTGCGATCGCAATCACTTCCAGAATCTGCCCCACGAAGTCTACTTTCATAACAGAACAGCAGGGACCTGCCAAAGTTAAACCATTTGGCCAGGAGAGCCCTTTTATGAAGGCATGTGCTCGATATCGTCGCCAAATTTTTTGGGCGAATTTTACGCCCTCTCATTTTCAAAAGTCGATTCCAAAGCAACTAATAGAGCTTTGCGATCGCAATCACTTCCAGAATCTGCAAAAGATATTCTAGTTTCATAACAGAACAGCAGGGACCTGCCAAAGTTAAACCATTTGGCCAGGAGAGCCCTTTTATGCAGACTTTGCCCGATTTCGATACCCAAAATTTTTGCGATTTTCACAGAATTTTTTTCAAAAGCCGATTCCAAAGCAACTAATAGAGCTTTGCGATCGCAATCACTTCCAGAATCTGCCCCACGAAGTCTACTTTCATAACAGAACAGCAGGGACCTGCCAAAGTTAAACCATTTGGCCAGGAGAGCCCTTTTATGAAGGCATGTGCTCGATATCGTCGCCAAATTTTTTGGGCGAATTTTACGCCCTCTCATTTTCAAAAGTCGATTCCAAAGCAACTAATAGAGCTTTGCGATCGCAATCACTTCCAGAATCTGCAAAAGATATTCTAGTTTCATAACAGAACAGCAGGGACCTGCCAAAGTTAAACCATTTGGCCAGGAGAGCCCTTTTATGCAGACTTTTCCCGATTTCGATACCCAAAATTTTTGCGATTTTCACAGAATTTTTTTCAAAAGCCGATTCCAAAGCAACTAATAGAGCTTTGCGATCGCAGTCACTTCCAGAATCTGCCCCACCAAGTCTACTTTCATAACAGAACAGCAGGGACCTGCCAAAGTTAAACCATTTGGCCAGGAGAGCCCTTTTATGAAGGCATGTGCTCGATGTCGTCGCCAAATTTTTTGGGCGAATTTTACGCCCTCTCATTTTCAAAAGTCGATTCCAAAGCAACTAATAGAGCTTTGCGATCGCAATCACTTCCACAATCTGCAAAAGATATTCTAGTTTCATAACAGAACAGCAGGGACCTGCCAAAGTTAAACCATTTGGCCAGGAGAGCCCTTTTATGCAGACTTTGCCCGATTTCGATACCCAAAATTTTTGCGATTTTCACAGAATTTTTTTCAAAAGCCGATTCCAAAGCAACTAATAGAGCTTTGCGATCGCAATCACTTCCAGAATCTGCCCCACAAAGTCTACTTTCATAACAGAACAGCAGGGACCTGCCAAAGTTAAACCATTTGGCCAGGAGAGCCCTTTTATGAAGGCATGTGCTCGATATCGTCGCCAAATTTTTTGGGCGAATTTTACGCCCTCTCATTTTCAAAAGTCGATTCCAAAGCAACTAATAGAGCTTTGCGATCGCAATCACTTCCAGAATCTGCAAAAGATATTCTAGTTTCATAACAGAACAGCAGGGACCTGCCAAAGTTAAACCATTTGGCCAGGAGAGCCCTTTTATGCAGACTTTGCCCGATTTCGATACCCAAAATTTTTGCGATTTTCACAGAATTTTTTTCAAAAGCCGATTCCAAAGCAAATAATAGAGCTTTGCGATCGCAATCACTTCCAGAATCTGCCCCACGAAGTCTACTTTCATAACAGAACAGCAGTTACCTGCCAAAGTTAAACCATTTGGCCAGGAGAGCCCTTTTATGAAGGCATGTGCTCGATATCGTCGCCAAATTTTTTGGGCGAATTTTACGCCCTCTCATTTTCAAAAGTCGATTCCAAAGCAACTAATAGAGCTTTGCGATCGCAATCACTTCCAGAATCTGCAAAAGATATTCTAGTTTCATAACAGAACAGCAGGGACCTGCCAAAGTTAAACCATTTGGCCAGGAGAGCCCTTTTATGCAGACTTTGCCCGATTTCGATACCCAAAATTTTTGCGATTTTCACAGAATTTTTTTCAAAAGCCGATTCCAAAGCAACTAATAGAGCTTTGCGATCGCAATCACTTCCAGAATCTGCCCCACGAAGTCTACTTTCATAACAGAACAGCAGGGACCTGCCAAAGTTAAACCATTTGGCCAGGAGAGCCCTTTTATAAAGGCATGTGCTCGATATCGTCGCCAAATTTTTTGGGCGAATTTTACGCCCTCTCATTTTCAAAAGTCGATTCCAAAGCAACTAATAGAGCTTTGCGATCGCAATTACTTCCAGAATCTGCAAAAGATATTCTAGTTTCATAACAGAACAGCAGGGACCTGCCAAAGTTAAACCATTTGGCCAGGAGAGCCCTTTTATGCAGACTTTGCCCGATTTCGATACCCAAAATTTTTGCGATTTTCACAGAATTTTTTTCAAAAGCCGATTCCAAAGCAACTAATAGAGCTTTGCGATCGCAATCACTTCCAGAATCTGCCCCACGAAGTCTACTTTCATAACAGAACAGCACGGACCTGCCAAAGTTAAACCATTTGGCCAGGAGAGCCCTTTTATGAAGGCATGTGCTCGATATCGTCGCCAAATTTTTTGGGCGAATTTTACGCCCTCTCATTTTCAAAAGTCGATTCCAAAGCAACTAATAGAGCTTTGCGATCGCAATCACTTCCAGAATCTGCAAAAGATATTCTAGTTTCATAACAGAACAGCAGGGACCTGCCAAAGTTAAACCATTTGGCCAGGAGAGCCCTTTTATGCAGACTTTGCCCGATTTCGATACCCAAAATTTTTGCGATTTTCACAGAATTTTTTTCAAAAGCCGATTCCAAAGCAACTAATAGAGCTTTGCGATCGCAATCACTTCCAGAATCTGCCCCACGAAGTCTACTTTCATAACAGAACAGCAGGGACCTGCCAAAGTTAAACCATTTGGCCAGGAGAGCCCTTTTATGAAGGCATGTGCTCGATATCGTCGCCAAATTTTTTGGGCGAATTTTACGCCCTCTCATTTTCAAAAGTCGATTCCAAAGCAACTAATAGAGCTTTGCGATCGCAATCACTTCCAGAATCTGCAAAAGATATTCTAGTTTCATAACAGAACAGCAGGGACCTGCCAAAGTTAAACCATTTGGCCAGGAGAGCCCTTTTATGCAGACTTTGCCCGATTTCGATACCCAAAATTTTTGCGATTTTCACAGAATTTTTTTCAAAAGCCGATTCCAAAACAACTAATAGAGCTTTGCGATCGCAATCACTTCCAGAATCTGCCCCACGAAGTCTACTTTCATAACAGAACAGCAGGGACCTGCCAAAGTTAAACCATTTGGCCAGGAGAGCCCTTTTATGAAGGCATGTGCTCGATATCGTCGCCAAATTTTTTGGGCGAATTTTACGCCCTCTCATTTTCAAAAGTCGATTCCAAAGCAACTAATAGAGCTTTGCGATCGCAATCACTTCCAGAATCTGCAAAAGATATTCTAGTTTCATAACAGAACAGCAGGGACCTGCCAAAGTTAAACCATTTGGCCAGGAGAGCCCTTTTATGCAGACTTTTCCCGATTTCGATACCCAAAATTTTTGCGATTTTCACAGAATTTTTTTCAAAAGCCGATTCCAAAGCAACTAATAGAGCTTTGCGATCGCAATCACTTCCAGAATCTGCCCCACGAAGTCTACTTTCATAACAGAACAGCAGGGACCTGCCAAAGTTAAACCATTTGGCCAGGAGAGCCCTTTTATGAAGGCATGTGCTCGATATCGTCGCCAAATTTTTTGGGCGAATTTTACGCCCTCTCATTTTCAAAAGTCGATTCCAAAGCAACTAATAGAGCTTTGCGATCGCAATCACTTCCAGAATCTGCAAAAGATATTCTAGTTTCATAACAGAACAGCAGGGACCTGCCAAAGTTAAACCATTTGGCCAGGAGAGCCCTTTTATGCAGACTTTGCCCGATTTCGATACCCAAAATTTTTGCGATTTTCACAGAATTTTTTTCAAAAGCCGATTCCAAAGCAACTAATAGAGCTTTGCGATCGCAATCACTTCCAGAATCTGCCCCACGAAGTCTACTTTCATAACAGAACAGCAGGGACCTGCCAAAGTTAAACCATTTGGCCAGGAGAGCCCTTTTATGAAGGCATGTGCTCGATATCGTCGCCAAATTTTTTGGGCGAATTTTACGCCCTCTCATTTTCAAAAGTCGATTCCAAAGCAACTAATAGAGCTTTGCGATCGCAATCACTTCCAGAATCTGCAAAAGATATTCTAGTTTCATAACAGAACAGCAGGGACCTGCCAAAGTTAAACCATTTGGCCAGGAGAGCCCTTTTATGCAGACTTTGCCCGATTTCGATACCCAAAATTTTTGCGATTTTCACAGATTTTTTTTCAAAAGCCGATTCCAAAGCAACTAATACAGCTTTGCGATCGCAATCACTTCCAGAATCTGCCCCACGAAGTCTACTTTCATAACAGAACAGCAGGGACCTGCCAAAGTTAAACCATTTGGCCAGGAGAGCCCTTTTATGAAGGCATGTGCTCGATATCGTCGCCAAATTTTTTGGGCGAATTTTACGCCCTCTCATTTTCAAAAGTCGATTCCAAAGCAACTAATAGAGCTTTGCGATCGCAATCACTTCCAGAATCTGCAAAAGATATTCTAGTTTCATAACAGAACAGCAGGGACCTGCCAAAGTTAAACCATTTGGCCAGGAGAGCCCTTTTATGCAGACTTTGCCCGATTTCGATACCCAAAATTTTTGCGATTTTCACAGAATTTTTTTCAAAAGCCGATTCCAAAGCAACTAATAGAGCTTTGCGATCGCAATCACTTCCAGAATCTGCCCCACGAAGTCTACTTTCATAACAGAACAGCAGGGACCTGCCAAAGTTAAACCATTTGGCCAGGAGAGCCCTTTTATGAAGGCATGTGCTCGATATCGTCGCCAAATTTTTTGGGCGAATTTTACGCCCTCTCATTTTCAAAAGTCGATTCCAAAGCAACTAATAGAGCTTTGCGATCGCAATCACTTCCAGAATCTGCAAAAGATATTCTAGTTTCATAACAGAACAGCAGGGACCTGCCAAAGTTAAACCATTTGGCCAGGAGAGCCCTTTTATGCAGACTTTGCCCGATTTCGATACCCAAAATTTTTGCGATTTTCACAGAATTTTTTTCAAAAGCCGATTCCAAAGCAACTAATAGAGCTTTGCGATCGCAATCACTTCCAGAATCTGCTCCACGAAGTCTACTTTCATAACAGAACAGCAGGGACCTGCCAAAATTAAACCATTTGGCCAGGAGAGCCCTTTTATGAAGGCATGTGCTTGATATCGTCGCCAAATTTTTTGGGCGAATTTTACGCCCTCTCATTTTCAAAAGTCGATTCCAAAGCAACTAATAGAGCTTTGCGATCGCAATCACTTCCAGAATCTGCAAAAGATATTCTAGTTTCATAACAGAACAGCAGGGACCTGCCAAAGTTAAACCATTTGGCCAGGAGAGCCCTTTTATGCAGACTTTGCCCGATTTCGATACCCAAAATTTTTGCGATTTTCACAGAATTTTTTTCAAAAGCCGATTCCAAAGCAACTAATAGAGCTTTGCGATCGCAATCACTTCCAGAATCTGCCCCACGAAGTCTACTTTCATAACAGAACAGCAGGGACCTGCCAAAGTTAAACCATTTGGCCAGGAGAGCCCTTTTATGAAGGCATGTGCTCGATATCGTCGCCAAATTTTTTGGGCGAATTTTACGCCCTCTCATTTTCAAAAGTCGATTCCAAAGCAACTAATAGAGCTTTGCGATCGCAATCACTTCCAGAATCTGCAAAAGATATTCTAGTTTCATAACAGAACAGCAGGGACCTGCCAAAGTTAAACCATTTGGCCAGGAGAGCCCTTTTATGCAGACTTTGCCCGATTTCGATACCCAAAATTTTTGCGATTTTCACAGAATTTTTTTCAAAAGCCGATTCCAAAGCAACTAATAGAGCTTTGCGATCGCAATCACTTCCAGAATCTGCCCCACGAAGTCTACTTTCATAACAGAACAGCAGGGACCTGCCCAAGTTAAACCATTTGGCCAGGAGAGCCCTTTTATGAAGGCATGTGCTCGATATCGTCGCCAAATTTTTTGGGCGAATTTTACGCCCTCTCATTTTCAAAAGTCGATTCCAAAGCAACTAATAGAGCTTTGCGATCGCAATCACTTCCAGAATCTGCAAAAGATATTCTAGTTTCATAACAGAACAGCAGGGACCTGCCAAAGTTAAACCATTTGGCCAGGAGAGCCCTTTTATGCAGACTTTGCCCGATTTCGATACCCAAAATTTTTGCGATTTTCACAGAATTTTTTTCAAAAGCCGATTCCAAAGCAACTAATAGAGCTTTGCGATCGCAATCACTTCCAGAATCTGCCCCACGAAGTCTACTTTCATAACAGAACAGCAGGGACCTGCCAAAGTTAAACCATTTGGCCAGGAGAGCCCTTTTATGAAGGCATGTGCTCGATATCGTCGCCAAATTTTTTGGGCGAATTTTACGCCCTCTCATTTTCAAAAGTCGATTCCAAAGCAACTAATAGAGCTTTGCGATCGCAATCACTTCCAGAATCTGCAAAAGATATTCTAGTTTCATAACAGAACAGCAGGGACCTGCCAAAGTTAAACCATTTGGCCAGGAGAGCCCTTTTATGCAGACTTTGCCCGATTTCGATACACAAAATTTTTGCGATTTTCACAGAATTTTTTTCAAAAGCCGATTCCAAAGCAACTAATAGAGCTTTGCGATCGCAATCACTTCCAGAATCTGCCCCACGAAGTCTACTTTCATAACAGAACAGCAGGGACCTGCCAAAGTTAAACCATTTGGCCAGGAGAGCACTTTTATGAAGGCATGTGCTCGATATCGTCGCCAAATTTTTTGGGCGAATTTTACGCCCTCTCATTTTCAAAAGTCGATTCCAAAGCAACTAATAGAGCTTTGCGATCGCAATCACTTCCAGAATCTGCAAAAGATATTCTAGTTTCATAACAGAACAGCAGGGACCTGCCAAAGTTAAACCATTTGGCCAGGAGAGCCCTTTTATGCAGACTTTGCCCGATTTCGATACCCAAAATTTTTGCGATTTTCACAGAATTTTTTTCAAAACCCGATTCCAAAGCAACTAATAGAGCTTTGCGATCGCAATCACTTCCAGAATCTGCCCCACGAAGTCTACTTTCATAACAGAACAGCAGGGACCTGCCAAAGTTAAACCATTTGGCCAGGAGAGCCCTTTTATGAAGGCATGTGCTCGATATCGTCGCCAAATTTTTTGGGCGAATTTTACGCCCTCTCATTTTCAAAAGTCGATTCCAAAGCAACTAATAGAGCTTTGCGATCGCAATCACTTCCAGAATCTGCAAAAGATATTCTAGTTTCATAACAGAACAGCAGGGACCTGCCAAAGTTAAACCATTTGGCCAGGAGAGCCCTTTTATGCAGACTTTGCCCGATTTCGATACCCAAAATTTTTGCGATTTTCACAGAATTTTTTTCAAAAGCCGATTCCAAAGCAACTAATAGAGCTTTGCGATCGCAATCACTTCCAGAATCTGCCCCACGAAGTCTACTTTCATAACAGAACAGCAGGGACCTGCCAAAATTAAACCATTTGGCCAGGAGAGCCCTTTTATGAAGGCATGTGCTCGATATCGTCGCCAAATTTTTTGGGCGAATTTTACGCCCTCTCATTTTCAAAAGTCGATTCCAAAGCAACTAATTGAGCTTTGCGATCGCAATCACTTCCAGAATCTGCAAAAGATATTCTAGTTTCATAACAGAACAGCAGGGACCTGCCAAAGTTAAACCATTTGGCCAGGAGAGCCCTTTTATGCAGACTTTGCCCGATTTCGATACCCAAAATTTTTGCGATTTTCACAGAATTTTTTTCAAAAGCCGATTCCAAAGCAACTAATAGAGCTTTGCGATCGCAATCACTTCCAGAATCTGCCCCACGAAGTCTACTTTCATAACAGAACAGCAGGGACCTGCCAAAGTTAAACCATTTGGCCAGGAGAGCCCTTTTATGAAGGCATGTGCTCGATATCGTCGCCAAATTTTTTGGGCGAATTTTACGCCCTCTCATTTTCAAAAGTCGATTCCAAAGCAACTAATAGAGCTTTGCGATCGCAATCACTTCCAGAATCTGCAAAAGATATTCTAGTTTCATAACAGAACAGCAGGGACCTGCCAAAGTTAAACTATTTGGCCAGGAGAGCCCTTTTATGCAGACTTTGCCCGATTTCGATACCCAAAATTTTTGCGATTTTCACAGAATTTTTTTCAAAAGCCGATTCCAAAGCAACTAATAGAGCTTTGCGATCGCAATCACTTCCAGAATCTGCCCCACGAAGTCTACTTTCATAACAGAACAGCAGGGACCTGCCAAAGTTAAACCATTTGGCCAGGAGAGCCCTTTTATGAAGGCATGTGCTCGATATCGTCGCCAAATTTTTTGGGCGAATTTTACGCCCTCTCATTTTCAAAAGTCGATTCCAAAGCAACTAATAGAGCTTTGCGATCGCAATCACTTCCAGAATCTGCAAAAGATATTCTAGTTTCATAACAGAACAGCAGGGACCTGCCAAAGTTAAACCATTTGGCCAGGAGAGCCCTTTTATGCAGACTTTGCCCGATTTCGATACCCAAAATTTTTGCGATTTTCACAGAATTTTTTTCAAAAGCCGATTCCAAAGCAACTAATAGAGCTTTGCGATCGCAATCACTTCCAGAATCTGCCCCACGAAGTCTACTTTCATAACAGAACAGCAGGGACCTGCCAAAGTTAAACCATTTGGCCAGGAGAGCCCTTTTATGAAGGCATGTGCTCGATATCGTCGCCAAATTTTTTGGGCGAATTTTACGCCCTCTCATTTTCAAAAGTCGATTCCAAAGCAACTAATAGAGCTTTGCGATCGCAATCACTTCCAGAATCTGCAAAAGATATTCTAGTTTCATAACAGAACAGCAGGGACCTGCCAAAGTTAAACCATTTGGCCAGGAGAGCCTTTTTATGCAGACTTTGCCCGATTTCGATACCCAAAATTTTTGCGATTTTCACAGAATTTTTTTCAAAAGCCGATTCCAAAGCAACTAATAGAGCTTTGCGATCGCAATCACTTCCAGAATCTGCCCCACGAAGTCTACTTTCATAACAGAACAGCAGGGACCTGCCAAAGTTAAACTATTTGGCCAGGAGAGCCCTTTTATGAAGGCATGTGCTCGATATCGTCGCCAAATTTTTTGGGCGAATTTTACGCCCTCTCATTTTCAAAAGTCGATTCCAAAGCAACTAATAGAGCTTTGCGATCGCAATCACTTCCAGAATCTGCAAAAGATATTCTAGTTTCATAACAGAACAGCAGGGACCTGCCAAAGTTAAACCATTTGGCCAGGAGAGCCCTTTTATGCAGACTTTGCCCGATTTCGATACCCAAAATTTTTGCGATTTTCACAGAATTTTTTTCAAAAGCCGATTCCAAAGCAACTAATAGAGCTTTGCGATCGCAATCACTTCCAGAATCTGCCCCACGAAGTCTACTTTCATAACAGAACAGCAGGGACCTGCCAAAGTTAAACCATTTGGCCAGGAGAGCCCTTTTATGAAGGCATGTGCTCGATATCGTCGCCAAATTTTTTGGGCGAATTTTACGCCCTCTCATTTTCAAAAGTCGATTCCAAAGCAACTAATAGAGCTTTGCGATCGCAATCACTTCCAGAATCTGCAAAAGATATTCTAGTTTCATAACAGAACAGCAGGGACCTGCCAAAGTTAAACCATTTGGCCAGGAGAGCCCTTTTATGCAGACTTTGCCCGATTTCGATACCCAAAATTTTTGCGATTTTCACAGAATTTTTTTCAAAAGCCGATTCCAAAGCAACTAATAGAGCTTTGCGATCGCAATCACTTCCAGAATCTGCCCCACGAAGTCTACTTTCATAACAGAACAGCAGGGACCTGCCAAAGTTAAACCATTTGGCCAGGAGAGCCCTTTTATGAAGGCATGTGCTCGATATCGTCGCAAATTTTTTTGGGCGAATTTTACGCCCTCTCATTTTCAAAAGTCGATTCCAAAGCAACTAATAGAGCTTTGCGATCGCAATCACTTCCAGAATCTGCAAAAGATATTCTAGTTTCATAACAGAACAGCAGGGACCTGCCAAAGTTAAACCATTTGGCCAGGAGAGCCCTTTTATGCAGACTTTGCCCGATTTAAATACCCAAAATTTTTGCGATTTTCACAGAATTTTTTTCAAAAGCCGATTCCAAAGCAACTAATAGAGCTTTGCGATCGCAATCACTTCCAGAATCTGCCCCACGAAGTCTACTTTCATAACAGAACAGAAGGGACCTGCCAAAGTTAAACCATTTGGCCAGGAGAGCCCTTTTATGAAGGCATGTGCTCGATATCGTCGCCAAATTTTTTGGGCGAATTTTACGCCCTCTCATTTTCAAAAGTCGATTCCAAAGCAACTAATAGAGCTTGTCGATCGCAATCACTTCCAGAATCTGCAAAAGATATTCTAGTTTCATAACAGAACAGCAGGGACCTGCCAAAGTTAAACCATTTGGCCAGGAGAGCCCTTTTATGCAGACTTTGCCCGATTTCGATACCCAAAATTTTTGCGATTTTCACAGAATTTTTTTCAAAAGCCGATTCCAAAGCAACTAATAGAGCTTTGCGATCGCAATCACTTCCAGAATCTGCCCCACGAAGTCTACTTTCATAACAGAACAGCAGGGACCTGCCAAAGTTAAACCATTTGGCCAGGAGAGCCCTTTTATGAAGGCATGTGCTCGATATCGTCGCCCAATTTTTTGGGCGAATTTTACGCCCTCTCATTTTCAAAAGTCGATTCCAAAGCAACTAATAGAGCTTTGCGATCGCAATCACTTCCAGAATCTGCAAAAGATATTCTAGTTTCATAACAGAACAGCAGGGACCTGCCAAAGTTAAACCATTTGGCCAGGAGAGCCCTTTTATGCAGACTTTGCCCGATTTCGATACCCAAAATTTTTGCGATTTTCACAGAATTTTTTTCAAAAGCCGATTCCAAAGCAACTAATAGAGCTTTGCGATCGCAATCACTTCCAGAATCTGCCCCACGAAGTCTACTTTCATAACAGAACAGCAGGGACCTGCCAAAGTTAAACCATTTGGCCAGGAGAGCCCTTTTATGAAGGCATGTGCTCGATATCGTCGCCAAATTTTTTGGGCGAATTTTACGCCCTCTCATTTTCAAAAGTCGATTCCAAAGCAACTAATAGAGCTTTGCGATCGCAATCACTTCCAGAATCTGCAAAAGATATTCTAGTTTCATAACAGAACAGCAGGGACCTGCCAAAGTTAAACCATTTGGCCAGGAGAGCCCTTTTATGCAGACTTTGCCCGATTTCGATACCCAAAATTTTTGCGATTTTCACAGAATTTTTTTCAAAAGCCGATTCCAAAGCAACTAATAGAGCTTTGCGATCGCAATCACTTCCAGAATCTGCCCCACGAAGTCTACTTTCATAACAGAACAGCAGGGACCTGCCAAAGTTAAACCATTTGGCCAGGAGAGCCCTTTTATGAAGGCATGTGCTCGAAAATTCGCCAAATTTTTTGGGCGAATTTTACGCCCTCTCATTTTCAAAAGTCGATTCCAAAGCAACTAATAGAGCTTTGCGATCGCAATCACTTCCAGAATCTGCAAAAGATATTCTAGTTTCATAACAGAACAGCAGGGACCTGCCAAAGTTAAACCATTTGGCCAGGAGAGCCCTTTTATGCAGACTTTGCCCGATTTCGATACCCAAAATTTTTGCGATTTTCACAGAATTTTTTTCAAAAGCCGATTCCAAAGCAACTAATAGAGCTTTGCGATCGCAATCACTTCCAGAATCTGCCCCACGAAGTCTACTTTCATAACAGAACAGCAGGGACCTGCCAAAGTTAAACCATTTGGCGAGGAGAGCCCTTTTATGAAGGCATGTGCTCGATATCGTCGCCAAATTTTTTGGGCGAATTTTACGCCCTCTCATTTTCAAAAGTCGATTCCAAAGCAACTAATAGAGCTTTGCGATCGCAATCACTTCCAGAATCTGCAAAAGATATTCTAGTTTCATAACAGAACAGCAGGGACCTGCCAAAGTTAAACCATTTGGCCAGGAGAGCCCTTTTATGCAGACTTTGCCCGATTTCGATACCCAAAATTTTTGCGATTTTCACAGAATTTTTTTCAAAAGCCGATTCCAAAGCAACTAATAGAGCTTTGCGATCGCAATCACTTCCAGAATCTGCCCCACGAAGTCTACTTTCATAACAGAACAGCAGGGACCTGCCAAAGTTAAACCATTTGGCCAGGAGAGCCCTTTTATGAAGGCATGTGCTCGATATCGTCGCCAAATTTTTTGGGCGAATTTTACGCCCTCTCATTTTCAAAAGTCGATTCCAAAGCAACTAATAGAGCTTTGCGATCGCAATCACTTCCAGAATCTGCAAAAGATATTCTAGTTTCATAACAGAACAGCAGGGACCTGCCAAAGTTAAACCATTTGGCCAGGAGAGCCCTTTTATGCAGACTTTGCCCGATTTCGATACCCAAAATTTTTGCGATTTTCACAGAATTTTTTTCAAAAGCCGATTCCAAAGCAACTAATAGAGCTTTGCGATCGCAATCACTTCCAGAATCTGCCCCACGAAGTCTACTTTCATAACAAAACAGCAGGGACCTGCCAAAGTTAAACCATTTGGCCAGGAGAGCACTTTTATGAAGGTATGTGCTCGATATCGTCGCCAAATTTTTTGGGCGAATTTTACGCCCTCTCATTTTCAAAAGTCGATTCCAAAGCAACTAATAGAGCTTTGCGATCGCAATCACTTCCAGAATCTGCAAAAGATATTCTAGTTTCATAACAGAACAGCAGGGACCTGCCAAAGTTAAACCATTTGGCCAGGAGAGCCCTTTTATGCAGACTTTGCCCGATTTCGATACCCAAAATTTTTGCGATTTTCACAGAATTTTTTTCAAAAGCCGATTCCAAAGCAACTAATAGAGCTTTGCGATCGCAATCACTTCCAGAATCTGCCCCACGAAGTCTACTTTCATAACAGAACAGCAGGGACCTGCCAAAGTTAAACCATTTGGCGAGGAGAGCCCTTTTATGAAGGC
>CAWVNO010002845.1:0-15000 GCA_963930645.1 Salticus scenicus | reverse complement strand
AACATTTTTTTTTTTTTTTAAACTCATTTCAAATATTTTGTTTATAAAACTACACTGCTGCTCAAAATTTAGCAAGATTTGCAAATGATCAGTTTTTTTCAATTTAAAAACTTATCTTCTCAATGAAATGTTTTCAAACATTGGGTATTTAAAGAACTAGGTCTTCCTCATGTTTTTCAGTGAAGATTGGTTTAAGACAACATTTAGGGGACCTGTAACAAATTGAGCAAAATCAATAATGTTTGTGATCACCCTGTATCGTTAAGTGAACAAAATTAACTGTAACTTTAGGATATGTTAATACAGACCCAGTTTAATTTGTGGATGTATTTGTGTCACGATAGCATAAATAACAGAGATATAAGCATTTATTTTAAAACTTAAAAAAAAAAAAAAAAAAAAAAAAAAAAAAATCAGCATGTTTTTTTTTTTTTTTTTTTTTTTTATTTTTTTTTTTTATTTATTTTTATTTTTTTTTTTATTTTATTTATAATATACAGAATTTTTAACGAAAATTATTCCCACTTCCAGATAAGTTGGGAAAACACTTTTAAAACAGTATACTGTAATCGGAATACAAATATCTCATTGATATAATCTTATAATAAACATTTTTATGGAAAACAAAACAAAAAAAAAACGTTTTCATTGCGCAAGTGCGAAAAATAAAACTTTTTTATTGCATAGGTTGAAAGCTAGATATATTGGTCAACTTTTGACAAAAGTGCATTTGAATAGAGTAAAAATTAATCAAATTATCCGAAGAAGAACGAGCTAGATTTTAGATATTTTCCAAGAGGCGAAATTTCTTAAGAGGTTTTTTCACATGACGCGAAATTAATTTGATCCAATTATTTCAACCACGCTCCAAATGCATTTTTTATGCGAAAAACCTCTTATAAGCTTGTAACTCTAACAAATTTTTGTTTATTTACTAAGACTTGTGAGATAAGTGGTTTAAAAAAAAAAAAAAAAAAAAAAAACTTTTGCTACATGGTTAAAATAATTAGATCTTTAAATCAATTACTTGGCATGTGAAAAACCCCTTAAGAAATTTCAACTCCTGGAAAATATCTAAAATCTAGCTCGTTCTTTTTCGGGTAATTTGCTTAATTTCTACTCTATTCAAATGCACTTTTGATAAAAGCTGCCCAATATATCTAGCTCGCAACCTATGCAATAAAATTTTTTTTATCTTTCGCACTTGCGCAGTGAAAACTTTTTTCATAAAAATGTTCATATTTCATGAGATATTTGTATTCTGATTGCAATATATTATTTTAAAAGTGTTTTTTCAACTTATCTGAAAGTGGGAATAATTTTCGTTAAAAACTCTGTACATTATAAATAAAAAACACGCTGATTTTTTTTTTTTTTTTTTTTTTTTTTAAGTTTTAAAATAAATGCTTATATCTTCGTCATTTAATATGCTATCGTCACGAAAATTCATCCACATAGTAAACTGGGTCTGTATTAACATATTCTAAAGTTACAGTTCATTTCGTTCACTTAACGATACTGGCTAATCACAAACATTATTGATATTGCTCAGTTTGTTACAGGCCCTCTAAATGTTGTCTTAAACTAATCTTCGCTGAAAAACATGAGGAAGACCCAGTTCTTTAAATACCCAATGCTTTAAAACATTTCATCGAGAGATAAATTCTTAAATTGGGAAAAAAAAAATAAAAAATTGATCGTTTGCAAGTCTTGCAAAACTTTTGAGCAGGAATGTATATTTTTGTGATTAACGATTGAGTGAAAATATCTATATCAGAAGACAACTAAGTACAGAAACCGTTTCAACTAAAGAAACAAATATTAATAATAATAAACATATTAAAAAAAAAAAAATCAACAAATGCTGTTCTTTCAAATTGATTTTTAAGATCAGTTAAAACAATTTACTACAAAATAAAGCGTGACAAATTACTAATTACATCCTATTCACCAATTAATTTACATGATTCAGACATACATAGATCAATATATTGACCTGAACCAACAATAACAAGCAATTGTCAAAATATTCCATCACAATTTTTGCCAGGAAACAAGTTCTTAAAAAAAAAAAAAAAAAAAAAAATTCCAAGCGTTTTCCCATTACTCTAAAACAGGCCTCATATGGGAGAAAAGCAAAAATGTATCCTTTACTGAAAAATCTTGAAATAAAATCAGCAGGTGCATCGCGTCCCGTAAGATTCACATCACAGTATGAGTCCAGATAGATTATCTTTGTGGTGAACTCTCCGTTAGACTTTTAATTGGATGTGCTTTGTTAATAAGAGTATTAAGGATAGTTTTGGAGGAAAGTAAATTAAGAAGCACAATTTTATAAGTTATTTGCATTTCATATTAGTTTCATGTTAGATTCTTGGGTTTCATATTAGATTCTTAGGCTTTATATTAGTGCAAAGATAATTTCGATTGATCTTTCTTTCGAAATAAATGTATTTACTTTAACTTTCGGTATTAATAAACATTTTCTTACTAGAAGTACTTTTTAGAACGTAAGCACGCTCCTATTTGTGAAAAGGGTAATAATAATGAGCATAAATAAATGCGATTTTTATATTTCAGTGTTGCTTAGTATTTGGTTTCCTAAAGATTTGTTTTCCTTTTACCCCAAAGATTCAAAAGTGTTTTAAAAATTTGGTGTTGGTGGAGGTATTAAGTAGATTACACGAAGGTCCTAGGTCTAGTTAGAGTGCTCTCCATAGGGGTTTTTTCCAAAAGGGTCCTACCCAGTATTTATGGGAGTTTCGGAGAAAACAACGGAAAACTCCGAACTGCTAAGGTGGCGTGCGTGACCTGGGGTCGAACCTGGCACTTCTCCTTTACCACTTTCGACGGCAAAACCTCTCGGCCACTGGTGGGGCAGAGTACTGATGAAAATTTATCCATTTACAAATCCCTTATTACAGCAGAAATATAACTTCTCTCTAAATTTCCGCAGTACTATAAATATTATATATATATATATATATATATATACACTCAAGTCATACGCGGCGTTTTTGACAGTTCGAATCATTTTTTTTTTTTATGTTTTTGCAGTAAGTTTTACCTATGAATTGTTTCACTTTAATTAATTTTCTCGTAAGTTTTTCTTTAGTTATTTTTGTTACTTATTTTCAACTTTTATGACTGAAAACATATATTATAATTTCTTATATATATATACGGCTGAGTTTTATATTTGCTACTACACAAAGATTTTCAACAATCATAACGAGTTGGGAGAATGTTTTCTTCCCTGCGCTGCTAGAAATAATTTTCTTACTAGAAAACAATAATTATCACATATTTCAAGTCTTTAACTGTAACTGGTTTCCACGAATTTGTTAGTTTATCCAGTGATATAATTGCAGCTACAGAAGCCAGTTATAAAAATACTACGAGAAATCATCAGCATATTTTATAATAATATTAACTGTATTATAAATAATGTCTTCTTTTACATATTACGTAGAAACATCAAAGATATTCAGACACTTAAAACTTACTGGCATTTTAAAATCATGTATGAAATTTTTTAGAGCTTCATTTTGTTATCCCGTCACTGTTGTTCTAAATATAGTAAACAAAACAGAGATAAACCATCTTTAGGTTTGTTTGAAAAGCTCTACTGAAACCCGTCAAACACCTATAAAGAACAGTAAAACGCCCAATCCGGGCGAGTCTGATATAACTTTCTTTTATTGTTTCACTAACGACTACTTCTGTGTATGAAATGACTAAAATTGCAACTTCCTTCAGTGATGAACTGGTCGAAAGTCTTGTATAGGATATAATCTGTTATTCAGGTGAAAGGTGGGTGACGTGGAAATAATTTTCATTGAAGAAATCGATTTTAATGTTACTTATGGCTTCATTCATACAGTATCAATCAACATAATATCGCACTCCGGCAGGAAAAATGACAACCCAAAAATGCAGTATTTACGAAAAAAATCGACTTAAAAAATGCTATAAACCTTTGACTAGTCGACATTTACACTGGCACAACTGCCTCTAAAGTTGACAAATCACAAGATAAAGATGCGATACTTTTCGTGACGTTGGGGGGCACTTCATACACATTTTTTAATGACGATGTGCAATTTACTTTGTTGCGGTTACTTATTTACATATATAAAATAATTTTAATTATTTTTTAGAAATGTCTTGGATGGAAATGTTTCTTAAGACTAAAAATATATATTATTATATGAAGAGAATAAACGCTTTCGAAAAGATTAAAAAGCCGCGTTTTAAGGGGACTTGGCACCACTGAGTTTTTATATAAAAACTTATATTTCCATTTAATATTTATAAATTTAATTTTATTAGGTTTATTCAATAAAACATATATTAAGCACACGATTTTTTATGCTATTTTGTATATTTTTTTACAGATTTGAAATCATTAAATTGTGTCTTCTTACTTTGCAATTTTTCATGAATTCATGATCTTAAAAATGCTAAAACCTCTACCGACATTTAAGAAAAGACTTAATTTTTTTGTATGTTGATTAGAACCTACTTAAGAATTAGGGGTGGATTTTGCAGTACCTTTATATATATATACATTTTTTTTTCTCTTTTAAAGTAAAAAAAAAAAAAAAAAATTCAATTTTTTACGTAAATATGCATTTTTTTTTTCTCTTTCAGAAACTAATTAATAAATTTCAAATCCAATTCCTAATTCTTTTAAATAGGTTCTTTTAAACATAAAAAAAAATAATAATAAGTTTTTTATTAATTATCTATAGAAGTTTTAGCATTCTAAAGATCACCGCAATTCATGGAAAAAAAAAAAAAAGCAAGCTGAGAAAACACAATTTAAAGATTTTAAATCTGTAAAAAATATATCATAAACCATAAGAATTGTTGCATAAATGTATATTTTATTGAACAAACCTAATATAGTTCAATTTATAAATATTAAATGGAAATATAAGTTTTTATATGAAATTTTCAGTAGGGCCAAGTTACCTTAAAGCTGTAGAATATAATAATACACAGAAATCAAAATTTTCTATATCTACACGTATAATTTCACCTTTTTTTTTTTTTTTTTTTTTTGTCAGTGTCAACAACCAAATAAATATTTATCAGATATTAATTATACGATGAGAAAACAACAGATGGTGCTAATTAATTTTCAAATTATGGAATTGACATTTTTAAGAGTTTTATTACTAAAAATATATGAATCACAAAATATGATCCATCGTACATTATTTTTGAAATGATAATAATAATAAAAAAGGAACGAAATGTATTTTTAATCAAATATTATAAAATGTGTTGTTTAAACTAACAACATAATTGACGTGCAATTTATTTTATCGCAGTTGCCTATTTACATGTATAAAATCATTTTAATTATTTATTTGGTGGAAGTGTCGTGAGTGGAAATTTTTCTTAAGATAAGAAATATTACACTGGTGGACAAAATTAAAGCAACGACCTGTTTTCTTGTTCTCTTCTTTTGCACATAATTTTTAAACAAATAAACACTTTGGACGGCCTATTTGTTATCATATTATTAACCGAATTTTATGTAACTTTAGCATAAGAATAATTTTTAAGCTAATAAATATTCATTTTTTTCTTAAAAGTAAAGCTTTGGAAAAAATGAAAAATTTCAATAATTTTAGGAAAGAACACAAAATGAAAAGTGGTGTTAAGGTTGCATTAGCGATAGGTAAAGACGAACATGCCTTGAAACGTTAAACTAAATCTCGATTTTTTTCTTTCTGCATTAACTTTTCTTTTATAATGGACTTTTTAAAAAATATATAATTAATAATTTGTAAACTATGAGCATCACCAGAATAATAAAAATGTCGATAAATAGTTTTATAATTAATATCTTATTTAATTTTCATGTTTGTATGTATATTTTTTAAAAAGCTATTCACATGCAAAAAAAAAAAAAAAAAAAAAAAAAAAAAAATAAGAAAAAGAAAAAAAATAAGAAACAGAAAAATGAATACAGATAGAAAGATTTGGTTGTAATCTAACATATGGATACGTGTGCATCTTCACCTATCTCTAATGCATCATTAACACCACTTTTCATTAAGTGTTCTTTCCTAAAATTATTGAAAATTTTCATTTTTTCCAAAGCTTACTTTTGAGAGAAATATGAATATTTATTAGCTTAAAATTTATTCTTATGCTAAAGTTACATAAAATTCGGTTAAAAACATGATAACGAACAGGCCATCCAAATTTTATGTTCATATATTTATTTGTTTAAAAATTGCGTGCAAAAGAAGCAACGAGAAAACAGGTTGTTGCTTTAATTTTGTCCACCAGTGTAATATATATTATTATATGAAGAGAATTTTTCGCCTGATTCAGTTCACACGTTCATTTAAAGCTTTATTATTATTATTAGTAGTAGTAGTAATTTCAGAACTGTGGGGATCTAAAAATATATTTACAAAAAAAAGTAACCAAAATACAATGGTTATGTAACACCAATTATTTTAAAAGCTTTCAGAAAGATTAAAAAAGAAGAATTTTAAATTCTAGATAATAATATACAAACCATAAAAAATAAATAAATAAATAAATAAAATAGGAAGTCATATAAGATCTTTTTAAAGCATGTAACCTCTGCTTAACCTATTAAAGCGTTTCTCGTCCCAGTAGTTTTCACGCGGTCATTAAATAGTGTAGCACTCCCTGTGCACTCTATTATTTTTAACCCGATTTATTCAACTATTAAGTAAGTTTTAAAAAAAGAACAGTTGTTTGAAAACGAGAAAATCCGTCTTGGGTCAATGGATTAACCGTCTTAAAAAGCAAAACCGCATAGCAACATGTAATCAAAGGGTGAATTTATTTTTGAACGAACAGTCTTTTATCAAACTTTCTAACGTGAATGATTAGAAATATTTTTATATGCTTATATTCAAAACTGCATGTTTGAATAAATAATTTGATAGTTATGGATTTTAATTGGATGTTTGAGGTTTTTTCCAGGTAGTTTATCGTTTGGAGAATGATTTTCAAACAACATTTATTTGCGAAAGTATTATTGTTAGTCATTTCGCGCTGCTCATTTAAATATTCGCTACCATCTCCTGCATTACCTAAATAAATTTATTTTTACGCATTTTTCATAACTGATTCAATCGTATTTTGTTTTTCAATTATTTAAACTGCTGTTTCGGGTATAGATTGTTTATTAAGTTACTTAATACAAATTTTAGATTATTACGTTGGAATTTTATCAATCAGAATTCAGTTTAAAATTTTGATCATTATTGTTGCGTTTGACGGTTTGGGATTTGCCCCTAGGTGTGGTCCAACGACATGCCATTACAATTTATTAATTCAGGAAAATTACCCGAAAAAAAAAAATAAATAAATAAACACTGGCAAAAATATCACACCACTAGTCTATACAAAATATGTATAAAACAATATATTGTAATAAACAACTTTAAATTAATTTTACGGATTAATGGTGACATTATTTGTAAGCTTCAGAAATCTGAATTTCTTACAATAAGAGAATTTTTAATTAAATGTCATACGTTGATCTTTATCCAGTTTTCAATTAAATGTTTTCCAAGAATGTGAAGAATACACTTGTCTGACTCATCACTTACACAGTTCAGCATTCCATTCAACTCTATTATTCATTTTTGAGCATAATATGTCTTTTTAATACATTGCTTTGTTTTCTGATAATAGAAAAACAAGTCTTATTGTTTCTCTCGATGCGTGATATTTAAAACTGGTTTTTGGTAAAAAAAATAAGATGCATCTAAATTTATTGTTAAATCTTCATGCGTAGCGTTTAGACTATTGACTGTTTATTTAGGACTTGTTATCTTAGTGATATGTCAATTAAATTATATATATAAATTATATATCTACTTAAAGGTTTGCTTCAATGACCCAACTTTAGTTACTTCTTCAAACATTTATTATTTTAAGTATAGAAACGCTTTTTTGACGGAAAGTGCACTGTAATTAATCAGATCTTTAAAAGAAAACAATAAAGGTCATTCCACATAGGCAGCTTTCGAAATTTAATAGACGTAGTTCCAAAGAAAGCATGTCCGCAATTGTCTTTCGTATAATTCCAATTAAACCTTTTTATTCAACATAAAGCCAACGATGAATACATCAAATTTGACTTTTATAAAGTTTAATACAATTGTTTCGAAGTTTTAAAGTTTTATTTGGGCTTAAAATACATTTTTGATTAGTGTGGAAAAAAAAATTAAATTCAGACAAAAATATGCAATGTATAAATTTTAATTTTTCTGATCAAACAATTTGAAATCAGGTGTTTCAAATTAATCAGAGGGCTATCATTTCAAATTATTAACATTAGCCTTATATACTACCAATTACATAAAGTTGTCCAATGGCACGCAACTTTTGTTAATGCCATACATTTTATAAAAGGCCGTATATTAAAAAAGAAAGAAAAAACATATTTTGGTGACTCACCCTGTATTCAAGTATAAAGATTTCTAAAAAAGAAAAAAAAAAAAAAAAAAAAAAAAAAAAAAAGAAATCAAGTATCCTTTTAATGAAAACATACGACATCAATATATTTTCAAGGGCTCAGATTGAAAATATATCTCAGCCCTAAGATATATTTGTATCTTAGGTGAAAATAACACCTAAGATATATTTAAAACAAGGTGTTGCAAATAACACCTGTTTTTCTTAAGTGTTATTTGCATGTAGCAAACAACACCTAATTTGTTACATGCAAATTAGGTGTTATTTCTGTTGTACTGTATGCAATTTGCTAAAAATGTACAGTATGCTAAGCCCAATAACACCCAAAAAGACCTCATATAAACACGAAAACTTATAGAAAATTGTCAAAATACGGATAAAAAGGTTAAAAAAAAAAAAAAAAATTAATGAGCTGGTTAAAAACAATTAAAATTAGACGAAATCAAATGAATGGAGGCAAGCAGAATTCTTAACGTCATCGAACTGTGCATGCAAGTTGTGGTTTTCTGTACAAGGGCATCATTACAAGAAAGCAAAATTACATGCTACAACTGCTAATGATTCTGAACTTTCAGTGCCTAAATCACGATTAAAAAAAAAAAAGAAAGAAAGAAAAGAAAAACAATTAAAAGAAAAAACGAAACGATACTTACATTTTAAATGAATGCATGAAACAGGTGCATACAGTTAAATTAAAAATACTTAATCCTCAAAATTAAAATATGCTTAATTTTCAAAGAAAATAAAACTTTTCAATAAGCTACGTTATCCAAAAATAGAAAACGTTTACAGTTTTTTTTTTTTTTTTTGTTTGTTTGTTTGTTTGTTAATCTAAGAAATGTCATTCCGCTGTGTGCCTCTACGCCTAATTGAACACAATTTTATTTTGTAAAAGTGAAGTTAAAGGGATACAAGGCTTAAATTCACAAAAACAATCATGTAAATATAAAAAAATAACAATTCTCTTGTTTTCTAAATTAAGAAAAAAAGTCTTTGGGTTTTGTTATCATTCCGCTGTCATAAAGAAAAATCATATCTGGAAACACCTTAATTAGCTCACATTACCACCTGGTGGACATTTGCATCACTTGGGGGGGGGGGGGGGGGTTGCAGATTGAAATGTTTTGTTTCCAGAAATAAGCATTGGTTTGTAAAGATTTGTGATTCACTGTCCTTGGTGAGAATTTGTATTCACTGTCACTATCTTCTTTTCTTTTTTCGGCCTTAAAATTGTAGTAAAATCACAAATTAAGGATTGAATCTTTTAAAATTGGGTTTCCCAAGTTAACTTGAAAAATAAATAATTTTGGTGCATATGAGTAAGGTAATATAAAAAGGTAAACCTACTATTTCGTCATTCTTTTGAACTAGGAAAATCATTGTTTACAGTGAATGACCTATTGATACCATATGTGCGTTTATCATTAGTGTGAGAATTTTGAAGAAAAATCTAAATACTTCTATTTTTGACAGCTATTTTAAATAACTGATTGATATTTTCACTGCAAAAATTTAAACCGGAATTAGAATTGGTATCCTCTGGGTGACTGTGAAGCACACTACCAATCATGCAACTCCGTCACACTTGTGTAATATATTCAATCACAAACTATAACGTAAACTTTGAAGCTTTTTTTTTTTTCTTTCTTTTAAATGAAGAACCTTTGAATCTAGTCTCAGACTTTACCTTTTTTCCCTTTTCATTATCATTCCATAAAGATTTATCACAAACTTAATTTCCGATATCTTTTTCTTACTTAACTCTTTGGCTACTCTAACACTCTAAAACGCTTTAAACTGTGTTGCCAAATTCAAGGATTCTTCTTCTCAACTATCATCAATAATTTTGAGGGGTGATATTTGATACATATAATGGACGAATAACCTTCGAAGTGATTAGGCAATCGTTATATTTAAAATTTAATGTTAGATACTGAATAAAAAGTCCCTAAATTTTGCAATACTGACCAGAGGAGTGAAATTAAATTGGACCGACAAAGGGTTAAATACTCAGTGGAAATCTAGAATGATATAAATTTCAAAAATTGGTGTGAAACAACCACACGACTTCCATTACCTACTACTACACGTTATATGCACTTTTTGGAGATAATGTGATTACAAGATATATAATTGACTTAACAAAGTAGATAACTAAAAAAATTTCCTGGAAGAGAAAGGTTATAGGGATAAAACAGATTTACATAGCGAGTTTAAAAATAAGAAAATAAAAATTGGTTGAGCCATTTTTTGAAACATCAATTTCTTAAATAATTGAAATATATTTAATTATTTGTTTAAATGAATAATAAACATTGACTGTGTTTGAAAAAAAAATTATATATAATTGTCAATATTTTATTACTGTCGTTTTCAGGTTGGTGTTGATGTAGGGATTGATGAGGGCAATTGACTACACGGAAGTCCTAGGACTGAATAGAAAGCCTTACGTGGGGTGACTTTCTAAAGTGTCTTAAAGTCGTATTACCGCGAGTTTCTGAGAAACACATGAAAAATTTCGAACGGTTAAGTTGACAAACGAGACCGGGATACGAACCCGGCACTTCCTGTCTATCAGCTTCGAGAGCAGAACCTCTCAGCGCCCTTGGTGGGGTCTTATTCTGGCAAAAGATTAAGAAGGCTTCTTCTTGGTTAAGGAGTTTATTTTAATTTTTAATAATAACAATTTAAAAAATAAATAAATAAAAACACATTCTATACGAGGTGTTGTCTGTATTAAAGGTTAAAAATCCGATAACTTAAATTGAAAATCTCATTCTCATCCTCCCATGCGAACAATAAATAATCATAATTAAAAAAAAAAAAAAAAGTTAATTTAGTTTTTTCTTTTTCCCTCTCCCTAGTTCAACCTCTTCAATGCACACAATGATTCAGTTTTCTTTCTCTCTTACAAAAGAAATCGGGATCACAATAGGAATAATTCGAAGAATTACGGTGATATAATTATAAATTAATTATTTCCCATAGTCTTAGGTTATAATCCATGCGATTTTGTATGTGTGCCACGATTATATATAAACGCCGACTATGGTCACAAAAAAAATACAATAAAACAAATAAATAACTTGAATCCAAATAAGGTGCTTAAAGAGGTTCCGACCTCTGTTGATACATTGGTTAAATTATTGTAGCATGCATACTATCCAAAAGATTTATTTACAGAAACATACAGAGCATGTTTAATGGAAAATTCCATATTCGCATAGCATTAAAAGTTTTTTTTTTTTTTTTTTTTTTTTTTTTTTAATATATATATATATTGCTATTAATAAATTCTCAATTTAAAAATTTCTTTTTAACGAGAATAATTAAATTTAAAAAATTTAATTGCGTTATCAAAAATTTTATGACATTTTCATTGACTTATGGCAATATAAATAAGATAATGGCTTATGGCAATATAATCCCCATAAAACACTTTCAAAATGTAATGCGAATTGTAAAATTTTGCAAAAGAATATTTTACAAAATAAATAAATAAATAAATGGGTTTATTGCATTTTTTATTTATTTTTTTTTTCAAGTGATGCTGGATTTTTTTTTTTTTTTTTTTTTTTTTTCCCTACACTGTCTCAGGTTATGTAAATAAAAGTTTATCATAATCTACCATGTATAAGTTCTTTAATATTAATAAAAATCTGAAACGGAAATGTCATTAACTGTCATACATATCATTTGTTAAAATAATAATAATGAAATATTTTTTAAAAATTAAGGATCCCCCCCCCCTCTTTATTCTAATTTAACTTGACATATACCCTAATTTAAAATCCTGCTTACTAAAATGCAAATGTATTATTTGTAACAATAATAATAATAAAATAACTTTTAGAAATGAAGGAGCCCCCCTTTATTCTAATTTAACTTGACACATACCCTAATTTAAAAGCCTGTTTACTAAAATGCAAATGTTCTATAATAATATTTACCGCGACAGCTTTCATACTGAGTATAATTTGCACGCATTTCCTTAATTTAAGTTGAATTTTCTATTTCTTTCTATGCAACTTTTTGAGAATAGTTAATTACAGTTCATATTTTAAAAATATTTTCACCTCATTGCATACAATACTTACTTTTCAAACAGCGAATAATTAACGTAAAATTCTCCCTTTTAAACAGGTTTAATTTTATCAATTTAGAAATCTCTGCAGCGCAGAAAGAGATTTTATTTTATTGAGAGTCCATGTTTTGTAGCGAATAAAATTCCAGATATGGAGAGAATAACAGATATAATGATATAGTAGAAATTGGAGACGACTAGTTAGAATTTTGTGTTATGAGTTTGTGACTCACGTCTAATATTTGCTATTTGCATGTAGACTCATTATAAAAGAGAGTTGAATATTATTACTGTCAAAGTCAGTTGAAAGTCAGTTGCACTCATGTTAGCGATTCAAAAATTTTCATTTGTTATATGGCTTCTCTGCACAACAATACGATAAGGTTTATTTTCCTTTTTAACTGAATAATAAAGGTAACTCTAACCTACTTTTAACATTTTTATATGAATCGTAAACTACTACGGGATATTATTTAAATAATTTTTCCCACTTTCATTTAAAAAATGAAAATTAAACTTAATGACCCGGTTTAATTATCCTTCATTCAAGGTAATTTGAAATGGTTTTCAAATGTTACTTGATTTAGGAAACTGCATTTACTGACCTGGTTTAAACTTCTTTCATTTACAGAAGTTTAAAATATTAACATAATTAAACCTAATTATATATCTGTTGTACTAATATTCCAACTCAGTTCAGTATAAGAAAGAAAGGGGAATAATAATAAAAAAAAAAAATCATCAGAGACAGCTTTTTTTTTTTTTTTTTCCTCTAGCTCTAGCATATTTCCGAGGTTATTGTGATTTTTCCAACAATACAGTTAATTAATTAGTTCAGGAAATATCATTTCAATTTGAAAATAGCAGACACGCCTTTACTTTTCGGGATTCCTTAAAACTTTTAGTGAAATAATTTCAACTGTTTGATATCATTAAATGTAATCGAGGTTATTTCTAATACATCGTGGTAGTTAAAATGATTGTCGGAAAAAACAAAAGCTCTAAGCAGTATAATATCGTGCTTTTTTCAGCAAGCTATGTGAATAAAAATTAATCTCTATTGCAATTAAAATCTTTTGGAGTGCTTTTTTTTTTTTTTTTCTTTCCCCAAAAGCAAATTGGTGCTATTTAAAAGTATTAAAAAGTAAGATTAATGTTTGGATTTTATTACATGTAACAAATGGGCTATAATAATAATAATAATAAAAAAAATATCTACTGGTGCAACTTCCGATTTTAATTTACTGAAACGTCGAATTATAACGACATATAAAAACATATTTTTACTACAATTTGATTTGAAATTATTCAATTTGAAACATTGAGAAGTATAGAAAATACAAGAAATCAATATTTTATATTACTTGAAATAATTCTTATATGGCATTTTTAATTAAAAAAAAGTACGATATATTGAACAGTTATATATATATATATATATATATATATATATATATATATATATATATATATATATATATATATATAATGATTAATCTTAGTTTAGCAAATCCAAAATAGATGAAATTCACATGTTTGAAAAATGTGAAGGAAAAAAAAAAAAAAATGCAGTGAGACGTATAAGCTACTTAAAGAAGTTACAATTAAGCTTATAATTCAGGATTAGTTTTCACACTCTCTATAACAATCTTATTTCTTACAACCATTTTGAACAATATTCTAGGAGTACTGTATTGCTAAATTTAGATATTTTTTCATATTAAATAAAAAGTATTAATTATTAATTCTTTTCATAGTTTTTTAATGCTACTAGAACAATCATCCAAAAATTCGAAAGCGAAATTTTAATAATTACCTATAAGTGAATATAATATATATATATTTCATTTCAGGCCTTAGATTTAATTATATTTTGGCTGCAATATTCGTAATTTGCATTGGCTTACCTGGTGAGCGAATGGTTAGTGCTCTGGCCTTCGGGCGCTAGTTGCCAGGTTCCTATCCGGGTTCAGAAATGGATTCGATTATGGTTCGTTATCCACTTTAAGCCGTTTGTCCTGGTTTAATTACTCTAAGTGCGGAAAAATGGTCATAGAGCGACAAACCAAGCCGTAATTCGCAATCAGTGTTTCATTAACGAAACTAATATTACACATAGTATTAAAGCAAATTAAATCTTTAATTCTTACAGATAAAACCACTGTCAAATAATAAAACAAATTTACAAACAAGAATAACATTAAATACCGAAAGTTATATTAAAATCCGAAGTTACTATTTTAAGATTTCTTGGTTGCATCCTTAATTAGATGGAAGGGTGGATCAGCTGACAGTGATGGATGAACGAAATTTCCATAGGTATGAATTATTTAAAAGCCATAGAAATTACTATTTTACAAAAATTTATAATGAGAATTGGCCCAAAAAAAAAAAAAAAAAAAAAAAATCTACGAAGAATAAGTTTTATTAAC